>CAUDMG010003653.1:1065000-1132500 GCA_958450375.1 Homarus gammarus | reverse complement strand
TCATGAACAACTCAAAGAAAATAATAATAAAAAGTTCAAGTACTTTACCACTTGATGTTCTAAAATAAAAGTACAGTACATACAGAAATGTCAACATGATGATTGTTTACCTCTTTAATTTACCATTAATTTCTATTAACTACTTCAGACATTTTTATTACTGCAGTGGTTTCATTACTTACATGACACTAAATTTGCACATACAGTATTTTTACTGTACTCAATAGCTTTTTTAATTTAAATTTTGTGTTTATCATTCGGTTAATGTTATATAAGGGCTATAAAGGATGAGCTCAGTGGTTCCTGGACCTTCTGCCTTATTTTCCCATTACTTTATAGATTTATAACAGTGTGATTTTATGATTACACGACCCCTTTAGGGATACAACCTTACGTAGAAGTGAGGGTTTACTGTATTGTACTGTACTGTACTGTGAAAAATGGCATAAGATTTTCTTTCATCTACCCATCTTTCAAGCAGTCTCAATGCATTCTTAACCATCTCTGCCTGACACACCTATCCCCCGTAATGGACAGGAACGAAATATCAATACCTGTACATACACCACCCGCTTGCTTAACACGGGTTTGTTTAACATGGATTACATGCACACGCAATCGTTCATACAGTGTGTGCAGAAAGTGAAAATAAAAGAATTGATTATCATATGGTCAAAAATATAAAGAGAATATACATTTCTTGTGTCTGTGGGGGGGGGGGGGCACATTCTTGTCCCCGGTGTCCTTAATGAAACGATTTCCAAATGGCAATGCAGTATTTGTTTTTCTTTTATTTATTAGTACAGTATTATTTTATTCATTCCTCACATTTACATGAAAATACATTCACCCGCAGACGCCACACTAATCCGCAGATACTTGAAATTTAATGCTGCGGTTGGAGAGGGTCCAATCTTTTATTATTCTATGTTGTGATGTGGGCCGGACTGGGTTGGTGGAACTATGTAATCTCCACCATTCTGCTCCACAGCTAACAATGACACATAAGATACATAAGATATTTTTTCGTTTTTAAAATATTTTTTTCAAAGATTTGTGTCATTATTCAGACGTGTTGTTAGACAGGTGTCTGGTACTGTATTCACAAAATTTGAACACCAGACACTATGCATTGAGTGCCTGGGAATATAAGGGACTGTCACGCCACTGGAAGAATGCTTTGGCTGGCCTTTGTACTTTTAGCTTCAGACATGAAAAATATTTACCATTTACTGCCAGTAAACAATGGAAACATAAAATATGTACCAATTAGTAATGGAAAGCTGTGCAGTGCCTTCAGCAGATGAAGCTCACCAACTTACAATAGGCTAAATTATCTTACAACGTGCTTTCAGTAGTCTATGTTGAAGTTCTTAACACAGGCTAACTTATCATATCAAATACGGTATCACAGTACTCATTGATCTACAAAAAATACCGGTAATAAAAACCTTTTCGATATTTCACACTCAAAAACTTAGGTCGGCCTATAAACGAGGCATATCATAAATTAATGATTTCTTGGTCAAAAAATCAGGGTCGACCAATAAACGAGGTACGATTATAGACGAGTATATACGGTACACCAAGAGAACTAAAATTTTATGGGTGAAATGGCACCATGGGGTGACTTCTCTTCCACCCCAGTGCCTTCTCTTCTCCCTTCTCCTCCACCCCATTCTAATTCCCATCATCATCATTATCCAGGAGCCTTTTACATACACACCTGAAAGTAAGTGTACTTTACTACATTTTTTGTTGAATTTAGGCTATTTTCGGTGAGCTAGAACCAATTACCCAAAAACCCATTGAAACAATGGTTTCAGTTAACGAGATTTTCGGTTAACGAGCAACCTTCTAGAACGGATTGTGCTCGTTAACCGAGGGACCACTGTACTGTACTTACACTTTACACCAGAATTGACACTAATACTTTTATTTCTCGATGAAGTTTCAGTAACAGTATAACAAATATTTTGAGAAAATGTTCCAAAGGCCTTTCCTTCTGTTAAGAATTCAACAATCATCTTCATCTGTCAACTTTTGGGCATAGCTTTGTGTGAATCTTACATACCTCCTCCTCAGTAGCAGCTGAAGTAGCTTGCAGCATCTTCTGGCGAGTCTTCTCAATCTTTTGGTGCAGTAATGTGATCTTTTTGGTGAGGTCATCTGGAGATGTAACCTCTGCCTCCTCCAGGGCATGTTGGTACTCCGGTTCATCCGGTGTGAATTCTTCCATGGCTTCCACTAATTCTATCAAGCGGGTTAGTTCTGCTTCATCCTCCATCAGCTAAAATTTATTATATTTGATTAATACACTTCTGACTCTTGATTTCTACATATCACAGACAAAGATGGGAAAAGAGGGAGATATTGACAAGCAGAAATTTATTAAAAAATAGTTAGCTACAGAAATTCACATTGGTTTAGCATGTAGATTACTGTACGTTTATCTTTAGGTTGCCACTTCACTCAGTACCTTCAGAGCATATTAACAGGTTACCTCTTTAAGTTTCTGTGGTTCTGTAATTTATTGTAAAAGTATTTACTGTCAATATACGTTTCTTCGTGCTTAATGGAACATGGATGCAATAAGGTACAGTACAATTTATGAAAAAAAGCTGAGACTGGTTGTATTTCATGCACCATAGAACATGGCCAGAACATCCATAATTTCATATGTTTCTCACAACTCACAAATTAAACTGGATTATCAAGGGTTTACTATAAACTGAAAAATCACAAGTTCAATCTACCAATCTCCATTTAAAACAGAAGAAACCAAACACTTTTAATCTATGTTAACAAACTCACCTTTTCTTCTCTTTTCTTAGCATTCATCTCAACAAGTCGTCTGGCAGCCTCCTTACGTCGCTCACGCTGTTGTTCCACAGACACTGTGCTCACTGGTGCGGCTACAAAAGGGAGCTGAATTTTCCGAACATACTTTTCATAGTAGTTGACATTAGACCACTTGGAGATCTCTGACATGTAATCCTCAGCAACATGCATGTGGTTATGAAGAATTTCCTGTCAAAGTACATACTGCATACAGTACAGTAGAGGGGGTCCTCATTGCAGGTTGGAGAATTTTTCTCCATAAGAATTAATGTAATTAGGAGAATATGTGATCCAACATGTAGAGTAATACCTCTTAAAAGCTCAGAAGAGAGAGAGAAATTTAAGTAAATCAGCTTACAATGGGGTCATTATAATATAGTATACAGTATTTGGTATGGAAATACTGTACAGTAGCATCCTGGTTATCTGGCACCTATGGGGATTGATAAGTGCATGATAAGGAGATTTTCTGGTTAGTTGAACCTTACTCTTGGGATCCCCCAGTAATTCCTACAGTGCACAGTGCTACAGGCTGACTTTGCAAAGTTGTATCTCGGAAGTCCATTTTTCCACAAAAATGTAAATTTTCATGACTTCCCCAATTACCATGTTTTTTTTTTAATTAAATTGTTTTGAAATTTAAACATTCATGAAAATTCACTCTACATAAACAATGTGGCTTAGAAATAAAGAAAGTACACATATAATATAAAACTATAAAATTGAAAATATGAAGAGCATTTGGTGTGTATGTGTGTGGAGGTGGTAGGCTGTAGCTGTGTCGCCGACTTACCAGCCCAGCCATTTTATTTATTGTTACAGTCTTCTGGGGACTGGGTTAAGTTTTTCGAGAGAATAAACTACGTCAGTGATTGCGCTGTGTACTGACAAACTTTTCGTTTGTAATTCACTTTAAAATGGCTGTGAAATAGCACCTTGATCCATGGGTTGGATGATAGAAGTAGTGTTAGATGGAAGGTAGACTACCTTAACATCAGGGTGCAGGTCGTCCAGGTGTGGTGGGTGTCCCGGAGCATTATCTAAAATTAATAAAATCTTGAACACAACCCTTTGTTGCAAACAATACTCCTTGGCTCATGGAATGAAACAACTCAGGAACCAATCCTCAAACAGTGCTAGGGTCATCCATGCTTTCTTATTACTGCAATAAAACACTGGCAGTGTGTGCTTGCTGGCATTTTTAAAAGCCCTTGGGTTCTCTGAATGATATATCATAAAGGGTTTTACCTTGAAAACAGCTACATTCCCCCCCAACAAAAGTGTGATTTGGTCCTTGAATGCCTTGAATCCCAGCATGGTTTTCGCCTCTTTGTGGATGTATGTCCGTTCTGGCATGCGCTTCCAGAATAAGCCAGTTTCATCCACATTAAATATTTGCTCAGGCAAATAATTTCCCTCCACCATGACACGATCTAGCTCCTCCTTAAAAGCTTCGGTAGCACCCACATCAGCACTTGCTGCCTCTCCACTCGCCTTTACACTGTGCGAACTGTAATGTTTCTTAAACCTTTGGAACCATCCATGACTTGCTGTGAAGTTTTGGTCACACTCATCTCCTGCCTGCTCTTTCAGGCTTTCGAAAAGGCTTCTTACCTTAGCCTGTATGGTTAGAAGGCTTAAGGGTACACACTTTTGTATCTGATCTTCCATCCACATCACAAGTAATTTTTCCTTCTCATGAAGAGGACTTTGTCTTTTTTTTCGTTATTGTTCCCTTTATAGGTGCTGATCCTTTCACTACCTCACGAATTCGTTCCTTGTCCTTCAAAATTGTTGATATCGTCGAGTGAGAGAAGCCAAGGTCACGTGAAATGGTTGCTACCGTTTTTTCATTTTAATATTGCATTATTATTTTCATTTTCATCTCAAAAGCAATTGACTGTCTCTTTTTCTTCTCAGCACCACGAAAACTCTCACTTTTATGCTTGCCAGCCATTTTAAAGGTTATTACAAACGAAAATTTTGTCAGTACATAGCACGATCACTAACAACAACAAAGGCCAACATTAACTGAGCAGGGTACGACGTGGATGCTGCACACCACAAGGTGGCCCAGCCCACACTGTCGTACGGGGTCACATTACGACGAAACGTTTCGGGGGCTCTAAAATACGGAATGTGAAAAATATTTTATTCTACCATGGCGGTCATATGTCCGAGTTGTCGTAAGTTGAGGAGAGACTGTACTCTCAATTAAAAGTTTATCGTACGTATATAATACACTCTTGATGGTTCAACTAGACTACCCTGTCTGGGTCAGATGACCTCAGCTGGGAAAAATGGAGAAGATACACAGAACTGAGGACCAAATCTGATGGAAAATAAGAGATCCCTCAAGTGGTTACATGTCCCTCATGAATGTGAGTATTCAAATAAATTTGTATCTTATTTATTTGATTTCTATTTTTCTATATAATATAAAACAACTTCTTTACCTTATTAATTGATTTTTCATTGGATTTGTTATAAATTACCTGTAGCTTTAAAAAATATTTTTTGGACGAGTCAGTAAAGGTCCTGGAACACATCCCTGTTATATGCAGTACAGTACTGTACATGTAATAAATTACAGTATTTTCTTTATACAATATTGCTCTATGCAAATTTTCCCCAGCATCAAGCAAAGGCCACCTGCATATATAGTACACTGGAGTCTTGATAATTTGCGGGTTAGGTACCAGATGACATTGTGAATTATCAAAGTGTGAATTACTGTATAGTTTAATTATTTTTAATGGAAAGAATTAGTTTCATTCCAGAGGCCAAGAAATGCCTGTCTGTTCCAAAACTGCTTTAATGAACACTAGCAGTGTATATAATACATCACAAAATACAGTAACACACAGATATTGTACAAAAAGTAGTTCTATATAACATAAACAGCTCCTTTCCAACTCATAAATTCGAGGGGGTTATGCCCATACAGTAACATGGAGACAGGCAGTCGCTGGGCTGGCTGTGACCACACTGTCAACAAAGAGCCAGGAATTTAATACCACACAAACTGAACTGGGGTTGAGTGTGGGAATTTTTTTTAAATACTTTACATTAATGTTTCATTACCCGGGAACAAGGTACCAAATGAACCTAAATAATGTATAGTACAGTAATATGGGAATTTGGCAAAATTACGTAATGTTGTATTGATGAGGTCGGAGATGTGCTCAGTTCGGGAATGGGGGGAAGGGGACCCTCAGTCAATCACCCAACCACCCTACCTCCCTCAAACAGTTCACTTACTACTTTTAATTTTTCTTGTTTTATAGTTTTATATTTTCTTTATTTCCAAGGCAAATTAGAGCAATGAAATGATATTTCCACAACTTTTAAGTTTTTTTATATAAACAAACACTGTGACAGTCAGCACTTGCCACTAAATATGAATATTTGACTACAAAATTAAAAAACAGGGTAGTAATAGAGGTACTGTACAGTACCTGTGAATCTGAGAATGCGAATTTATATTTCATAAATTATTGAGACTCCACTGTATATACAAAAAATAAACAATTAAAAACTAAATATAAATATATATGTAAAGTGCTGTACAGTCAGAAGCAGTATAATTGCTTCCCCCCTAATAGCCGGAGCCATGGCAAGTGAAGGTTTAACGATCGGACAAACCCTTCTCCCCCCGCCCCCTTGTCTAAATGTTGCTGGGTAGTTTTGAAGCTACTATGGCTGACAATGTTGTATTGTGTCAATATCAGCTCTCACTGGCTTTAGCTCCATCTACTAAGGGGGTAGCAGTTACTGCTTCTGAATTCTCTCTCAATTCCTCTTTCATAAATTAATGTACAGTATTACCCCGCCTAACGCGGTTTCACTTAGCGCGTTTTACCATGTACGCGGTGCCTCGCCAGAGCTGAACTTTCACTTAACACGGATTTTTTCCACATATACGCGGTGAGTGTCCGGCTCGAGACGCTATTTTTAGATTTGCCCCACCCGCCACCCTGCCTGACTGCCTGTTTTAGCTCATAAAATTCATACAAATTACCCGGCCAGAATATAATTTACATTGCTGGAATTCTTATAATTTGGTGATCATTTTGAATATAAACATCATATATTTTGCATTAGACATACAAATTTTAGATAAAATGTTTAATCTGAGTAAATATGTTATCTTTAGTGCAAAATATATGACATTTATATTCAAAATATTCCTGGTCTTACAAGGAATCCAGCAATGTCAATTATATTATCCTAACTTTAGTATGAGGTATTATTTAATACAAAATGTTAAAATTTATTTTTTTCACCCACTCTTCTCTTGAAGGGAGGAGTGGTGGGGGGTGGGGGAGATGGTTGGGACTGACCGCACGGTTGGAAGAGGGGGGGAGGCAAGGTGGGGTACTTTGATTGACAGATAGTGTTGTGAAGAATATTTTTTTTTTTTATTAACTGAAGATATTTGTTTTAGCTCATAAAATTCATACAAATTACCCGGTCAGAATATAATTTACATTGCTAGAATTCTTATAATTTGGTGATCATTTTGAATATAAACATCATATATTTTGCATTAGACATACAAATTTTAGATAAAATGTTTAATCTGAGTAAATATGTTATCTTTCGTGCAAAATATATGACATTTATATTCAAAATATTCCTGGTCTTACAAGGAATCCAGCAATGTCAATTGTATTATCCTAACTTTAGTTTGAGGTATTATTTATTAAAATTTAGTGGTTTCCCCCAAAAATTTCTCAGAGAGGGAAGAGCCAGCAGTGTAGTGTGAGAAGAGGGGGAGGGAGTTGAGCCCATTATTTGAATGGACATTAACTTGACGACTGTATTTCTCTATTTCTCTTAAGTATTAATTGTGTGCATGTACCATCATAAAATTAAGATGTTATTTTTACTACAACATAGTTATGTGTCTTCAAAAAGTGGAGTTTGGGGGTGGGGCTGGTTTCTATTGGAATTAATCCCATATGTTCTGTTATTCACTTAACGCGGATTTCACTTAACGCGGGACCCTCTGTGTTCTATTGACCGTGTTAAGTGGGGTACAACTGTACAAATATAGATTTACATAGGTAAAAAAGTACAAGTACAGTACTGTATAATGTTGGTGCTTTAACCTAGATGTGAATAACTCCAAAGGTGAGGATTTCATGTTCATCACATTTGTTTACCTCTGCTCTTGATAATGTAACAGCATTTAAATGCTGTGGAAACCTCAGTTGCAGCCATCGCCACAAGAACTTGCTCAGATGAAGACCTCCCATCCTAATCCTACGTGAGCTTGAAGGATCAGCATAGCCATCTAAGATTGGAATGACATGTGTTGTGTAATTGCCTATGTTGACAAGGAGCCCATCCGGATTGTTACGATTGTTTCTGTGGTAGCTCAGCAAGCCATCAATACAGTATGATACACTTGGAATTCCATAGCACTCAAACAGAAGTTCCGACATTACTGTTGAGGAGATATAATTTCAAAAATTATACATATGAAATTTATATTTTTTTTAATAAGAAAGATAGTTTACTCAGCACAGATGAAAACGAAAGAGGGTCATTTATAACATAAATGTGATCTAATCCTACTTTACATTGTATTTATACTATTTAAATAAAACTCTTAACCCAAAATGATCGATACAGTACAGTATATGGTGTATTGTATCACATTCAACTGTTCCTAAATTACTGAAGTTGGGATAAAATTACAGGTTTAATCATATTAATCATATTAATAGTTTCTATTAATCATTAATCTGACCACACAAGTTTGATGTTTGGCAATGCTGCATCACAAAGTATGTGTCTAATGTCATTAAGTCTGTGCAGAAGCATTTCTGTTACCTAACCATCAACCACAGGAACAACACTAGCTATGGAGATGCACTGAGAGAGCTGCACCATAGTGACTAAGTAGTAAGTAAGCAACACTATCGTCATCATCAACCACTTTCCATGCTTGTGTGGGTTGGCTGTGATTACCTGATAGTGGCTTTCCATGGTGCACAGTCTCCTGCAGCCTCTCGTCAGGTTTTTTAAGTATGTTATTTCTTATAACCACTCCCCATGTCATTGCTTACCCCTGGCTCCTCACCCTCCACATTCAGACTCGTGCATCTCTTGTTCACTTTGGTCTCATCCATTCCGAGACCATATACATGTCGAATTACTGTATATGAAATCATCAAATTCTGAGATACAACACAGTACAATACTGTACACGTGTACAGTATACTGTGTTAAGACGTGAACAGTGATTACAGTGTATAATTTTACACTGTAAATTAACATTGTGAACACCATATACAGTATATGCTAATGTGCATAGCAATGAACAGTGTTTATGTACTGTAGCATCGTGTTATTTATGTACATAATGTGATTACGTGTATTGTAATGCCGAAAGCTACAGAGAAAACCCGTGGCACCAACAGTGCCGGATTTAGACCTGTGGAGGCCCGTGGGCAGCCTCTTTGTGGAGGCCCCCCTCATTATAACTACCTAAGAGGGTGGGGTGGAAAGTGAAGCGAGCCTAAACATCTGAGAGTTCCGGGGGGAGCTGTAAGCCCCCTGGGAAAATTTTGAAATTTGAACACTTCTTTGGAGAATTTTGAAGCCATATGCAGTTATATTGAGGAAATTAGAACATTGAGAAATGTTTAATTAACTGTATACTGTATTTATTGATAGTGTACAGATTCCCAACACACACACACACACAAAAGTGAGACATGACTGGAGTCATTCATGTGGTTTCAAGTCGACCAGCCCTGATATAGCTACTACCGCACATGTGGAGGCCCCTGGGCAGCTGCCCACTTTGCCCACTCCTGAATCCGGCCCTGGGCACCAAGGGGTCGAAGAGAGGCCCAGTGAAAAGGCTGTCCATTAAGAAAAAATTGGACATTTTGACCAAACTTGGAAAAAATGTGTCAGTGAAAGCATTGATGGAGGAGTATGTATGGAGTGGACATGTCTACCATCTATGACGTCAAGTATGCCAAGAAGAAGTTGAGGAAACAAGAACAAAAAGCTTTGCCAGGCGCAGATGAAGGAGGTAGCCTCACCCACACTCGAATGGGTCCAGTGAAATACGAGAAAGTGGATGCTGCTGTATACAACTGGTACAAGCCAGTGGTGTTCCCATTCGTGGCACTGATCTGTGTGACGCCGCCAAATGCTTTGCTACGCTGTTGGAGTGCCTGACTTCCATGGGAGCTTTGGATGGTTGCACAAGTTCTACAGGCTCCATGGAATTTCCAACAGGCGAGTAGCTGGCGAGAGTGCAAGTGCCGATGTGGCCAGTGTTCAGCCATTTAAAGAGGAGTTGTTGCAACTCAAGCGCAACAACAACATCAGGAGGTATGAGATGTACAATGCAGATGAAACAGGCCTCTACTGGAAGTCCCTGCCCAACAACACCTTGGCATCCCGTCGGGAAAGCAACACCCCTGGACTCAAGGCCAGCAAGCAGCGAGTGTCAGTGCTGCTGTGTGCCAATGCTGCTGGCACACACAAAATTAGACCCATGGTAGCGGGAAATGCACAGAGGCCACGGGTGCTATGCAATTTAATGGATCATCTGCTTGTGTCCTGGCGTGGCAACAAGAAGGCATGGTTCACCCGGGACATCTTTGAGGACTGGTTGCACAATGTCTTCGAGCATGCTGTCAGGCACTACCAGATGACAGGCCGTGTCATCCCCAGAGGAGAGGTCAAGGCTTTGCTTCTCCTTGACAATGAGCCAGCCCACCTTCAGGATGACTTGCGAAGTGCTGACGGACGTATCCGAGTGAAGTTCTTGCCACCCAACACCACTTCACTCATACAAACCATGGACCAGGGTGTCATTCTAGCCTGTAAACAGCACTACAGGCACCTCCTGCTGAATGAGGTCTGGTGGTGGAACCAGTGGCAGAGGGGGAGGAAGACATCCAGGGGGACAGGACCTTGAAAAACATCAAGGAATATAATATGTATAAGGTGATGCACTGATCAACTTGAAGGCCACCCGGGACAAAATAACAGAGAGGACACTCAGGAATGTGTGAAAAAGGCCCCTGAATGGTGGTAATGGTGGTGATGCTGCAGAAGCTCTCACATTACCGGATCCTGCAGACTTAAAAGGTTTCGAAGTGGAGGAGGCCCACACACTTTTTCGTGGTAGTGGTGACACTGCTGTGAACAAGTGGCAGCAGGTGGATGCCATTGATCCTGGATATGGTACCCTCACCACGAGGAAATTGCTGACGGTGTCGTCAGCGAAGGAGAGGAGGAAGCTGAGGATGACACAGAGGAAAAGGGAAGGAAGTTCCCACCAACACTCTAAGGGAGGCCAGGAAATACCTTGACGCCTCTTAAATATTACGGCCAACACTGACATCCTCAGCCTCATCCCCTTTTGCCATAACCTTCGTGAGATGCGAACAGTAGTCATTGATGAAGTCCAGATGAAGCAGTGTAAGATCAACAACTACTTCTCTAGAGTCCCTAGGTGTCCTAGTGTTGCCTCCTCCACCAGCTATTTCCCTAGCACCAGTGGTGGTAGTGTTTCTGGCCCCAACCCACAGCCCTCATCACTACGACCCAGCACTTCGTTGGCCCCTGCCTGCCTGTATCATAAGCTCAAAGCGACAGCATCTGCTGGTGAGTACTGTACTCTATACAAAATGTATTATACAATGTACATTATTCAACAATCTCCTACTTTTGTGACAAGGCGAGGGGTGTGGAGGCAGTTAGTGAGGTGATGGGTTGAGGGGTGAGGAAGGAGGTAGCGAGGCAAGGGGTGTGTAGGCAGGTAGTGAGGTGATGAGTTGAGGGATGACATGATAAGACACTGACACCGCACACACTTTAACAGCATTATTAAACCATGGGCTTATAAAATTTTAATGAGTGAATAAACCAGGGCATATGGAGATGCATTATACATATACAATACTCTACAATAATATTTATTATGTTCTGAAAATCAACAGATCCTGCAATAAAGCACCAACCCTCTTGAGCAGTGTATAACGGAGCGTGAGATGACTAGTGCTTGCAACTTTATGGTATTGGGGAGAGCGGTGTCAGTGGAAACATCAGCTGTTACTTCACTGTAAACAAGAGTGATACTGTAATATATTACAATGCAATAGCTCATATGGAACTAAGTGTGGGATTTTGGGAGGAAAATTAATTATGTTTTGAAAATGTTGTATTAACCAGGAACCAAAATGAACCTTAATACAGTACAGCACTAGAATTCTGGTGACAGCACGGGCCAGGAGGCAAGTTGTCCATTAGTCCTCCCTCTACCACCCATCATCTCCCCCAGTCTATGCACCCAAATTCACTTTTGTGCAGTATCTTAATATTGTACAGTAGAACGTCGATTTAACGTGACTCGATTTAAGATTATTGATTTAGAGCGACACCCACAATTAAGGACAATGTTTCAATTTAAAGCGAAACTTTCCTATTTTACGCGAGTCAATCTGGCGCATCAAATTTTAAATTTTTCACCTAATGTTTCCCACCAGACACGTCTCTGGACACACTACACAATGCTGCCCACCACCCTCCCACAGCCTCACGCATCCTCAGTTCTCACACTGACGCTCTAGTGAACGGATATACTGTGTGACACTATCTCTTCTATCACGTGTATCAACCATCGCCACTATGTCCAAGAGGCCAGCTACTACATCATTAACTTCCCCACAAGCCATGAAATCAAGGCAAGCAATTCCCTGGAGCAGAAAAACAAGGTGCTGGAAGCACTGCAGCGAGGAAATGGTGCTTCAAGTGTGGGGTGCCAATTTGGACAGTGATCTGGATAATGAGTCGAGTTGGGCTCTGCATCTTCAGAGGATGAATTGCTAAGTAAAGTTGCATAAGTTAATTAAAAACTAAGTTGAGAGGAAAGTGAGAGTACTTGGCGAGTCAGACGAGAGGCGGGTGGTGTGCAGCGCCAGCGTGACCACCCTCTGACATCAGCTAATCGCGAGTAAACAGACCATTTCTTATCCCTTAAATTAGCTGTGTTGATTTATGAGTGTTTGTTTTAACATACTAAAAAAAAATGTTTTGTTTATTCTAGGAGATGGGCTGATGTGCATCCGGGTAGACTCTCAGTGTTTTTAGTATTTTGTGTTTCTCTCAAGTACCAAACTAAATTATTCCATTGAAACAACACTTTGATTTAGTGCGAATTCGGTTTAAAGCGACCTCTCTTGGAACGTATCTCACGTTAAATCAACGTTCTACTGTACTGTATAATTCATATTCTATTCCTATAATTCATGAGTCATTAATTTGTGGGAAAAGTCAGGTCAGTACCCGGTAGGAACGGGTGAGGTCACAGGCGACGCAACAATTGATCATGACGATAATATATTCACTAGTATACTACATAAAGCACAAGAACAAAATATACCATACAGAAAAATTAAGTCAAATAAGAATGACCCAAGGTGGATGACCAAAAACTTAAACATGACATAGGAATAAAGAAAGGAATTTATAAGAAATTAAAGGGATGGGAGGAACACCTCAGAAATAGGTATAATGAACTATCTAGGAATGTTAAGAAAAATGTAAGGAAGGCAGTATGCCAGTAATATATGGTACTTCATCTCTTACCATTCCTTGAAGTATGTCAGATCTAGAAAACTGAGTTAACTAAGCCTAAGCGGGTGAGAATAATATTGGTTGAATATTAAATAAGCACTACTGCAGTTCTAATAGGCCCCAGTCTACATACCGTAGATCACCACTCAACCCAACCATTATAAATGTGGCTCACGAATAGTGTAATAAACTGGGTGTAATAAATGAAACTCACACTGTCTGGAGTAGTTAGGGTTGCAGAATGCCTCTGTCAGGATAATTGGATGGTCCACCTGAGATGTGTTGATGCCCAGGTGAGAGAAAGTGTAGTCAAACATTGTCTCCTGAGCTTCAAAATGAGTAACAATATTCTCATCATGTGGGGACTTTAACTGGAACCTCACAGCCTCAATGTTTCCTATTTCATTGGCAACTAACACTTCAGTTTCCTGCAACGGAGAAATATTATATAAGATTACAGTATGGTGACTCATAAAATTACTGGGTGTACATAATTAGGTACTCATTTTTAGATAATGTAAATGCATATTCCTAACTACATCCATGGTAATTGCTGTACCTGTACTTTATACCTAAATGACAAGATTAAACAGAGTTTAGGCTCATTTATATTCTTACCTAGGGATGGATTGGCTAAGTGGATACAGCACTTGTCTCTTGTCCTGCTACTGGTCTATATCCAGTGTACATCCAGTTCACCCAGCTGTAAACTGGTACAGTACCTAACTTTATAGATGAGGAAGTGAAGGCAGTCAAATGTGGTGTCAGACACACTGCCCCCTTGTGTACTGAAGCTTGAGCATACAGTGAGCTGTTTCTGCCCTGCTCCTAATAGGCCAACAAGCCAATCGAACCCACTTTCATATGCAGGTAGTCCCTGACTTACGACCATATGGACTTAAGTCCATGGGTACTTATGACCTGCTTTGACCGTACGTCCATTGGGACATACGCCTGCGACCGTCGTGACCAAAAATATTTTCAAATGACGCGCGCATTTTCTATACCGAAACGTTTCCGTCCCGGGAGAGAGGGTGGCGCATCTCGGGTCGCCTCGTGGGTACACTCACTCAGTGGAGCGCTTTGTTTGTGTTTGGCTATCGTATCCTATACTGATCGCGCTGTGAACTTTCGTTATTATCGTATTTAATTGACTTTATAATGACTGGAAAGTGTAAAAGTGAGAGTGCTGGTGGTGCTTCAAAGAAAAGGAGACAGGCAATTACTTTTGAGATGAAAATGAAGATAATAACACAGCATGAGAATGGAAAAACAGTAGCAACAATCTCACGCGACCTAGGTTTCTCACGCTCGACTATATCCACTATTCTGAAGGACAAGGAACGTATTCATGAAGTAATGAAAGGAACAACACCTATAAAGGGAACTATAATATCAAAGAGAAGACAAGGTCCTATTCACGATAGGATACAGAAGCGTGTACCCTTAAGCCTTCTAGCCATACAGGCTAAAGCAAGAAGCCTGTTCCAAAGCCTGAAGGAGCAGGCAGGAGATGAATGTGATCAAACCTTTATAGGAAGTCATGGGTGGTTTGATAGATTTAAAAATCGCTACAGTCTACACAATGTTAAGGTGAGTGGAGAGGCAGCTAGTGCCGATGTTGGTGCTGCCGAAGCTTTTAAGGAGGAGTTAGATGAAGTGATTGACAGTTGGTTGAAAGTGTAGCAGAAGAGCTCAGCAATGAGGATCTTATTGAACTAGATGCACAGAAAATTGCAGAGGAAGAAGAGAGACAAAATGTAGAAGAAGAACCTGCACCCCCAAAAAGTTTTCAGTGAAACATATGGCAGAGGCATTTCCTACAGTTAATAAAGGAATGCAAATGTTTGACGGCATGGATCAAAATTATGAGCGTTATGCCAAAGTTGACAGAATGGTCCAAGAGTCACTAGCTTGCTACAGGGAGATTTATAATGAAAAGAAAAAGCAAACTGTGCAGTCTAAATTGGACATCTATTTCAAGAAGCCCCCCAGTGCTGTCTCCTCACGCCTCACCAGTGCTGCCTCTTCACTCCCTCAAGATGATCCAATACCTTCAACCAGCAAGTTTCCACAGCACATAAACCTGTCTGAAGAAAGCGACATTGATGAGCCGCCCAGCCCTGTCTCCTCTTCTGCTTCTTCCAATTAAAATAGTCTCCATGTATCCTGTAAATAGAAAATTATGGGGGCCTTGTGTGCATTCAGCTGACTACATTTAAGGTAAGTGCTCAGTCACACTGTATCCATTCCTCATTATTTATTACTTTTACTGCACTGTAGCCATTCCTCATTATTTATTACGTTTAGTGTACTGTATTTCATTGTAGATTTTTTATTTATTTATTTATTTTTTTAATTTTTATTTATTTATTTATTTTTTTTATCTATGTCGGACTTATGACCTGGATTTGGGTCCCTAACCCCGTCGTAAATCCGGGAGCACCTGTATTCTCATCTTTGTTAAGGCATCCTTTCCATAATAGGAAATGAGATGTAATTGTACACCAAATATACAGCCCTTACATTTCTAAATCAAGCATCACTGCTATAAAATACAGTCAAAAATGAGTCAATCATGGGGATAGGTCTCTGTATCTAATGCGATACACTTCACATTTCTAGGCTGTAAAGATAGGCACTCATTCACAACTGGGTAAACTAGGAGTGCCTTGGGCATGAACCTGTAACCTTCAAAACAGGAGGTGAGCATTCTATCCACTCAGCAGTCACATCCCTTTCTAATGATTAATAAATAAAAAATAAAGTAAATACAGCAGCTCCCCAAAATATGTGTAGTAAACTACTTTTGTAAGTACATTACAGTAAACCCCCGATTGAACATGAGAGTGGGACAGATAACTGTCTGTAAAATTGAGTCATATTAAATCGATCCATGTCTTTCAATAGAAAGTAGGGTACAGAATCACAGCCCCAAAACATTCACAAAAAAAATTCTCTAACACACCACTTTTTCTTATTTCAACACTGTTTCATAGACTTCAGTTTTTCACACTCAAGGTAAGTGATGGAGCAATAGAACTCAGTTGTTGTGAATCGTATGTGATCTATGTCAATGCTTTCTGGACTGCAGTTGTTCAGACTCAATATTACTACTCCAGCAAAACAACCTAAGATGGATTTTGTTTTGTTTATTTAGGGTGGCATGAGAGAACTGTGTAGTTGTAGCTTGTTTTAACAGTTCGTGCATGTTCGTGGGTGGGGGAAACTACTTTTGCAGCAGCTGTCAACTGTCTACATTTGAAATTAACCTTTAAAAGCATAATTAAAGATGTTATAAATGTAGAAAATTATAAGAAATAACTTCTTTGGAGTAAACTCTTTGAATAACCTAACAGAGAGTGTTGTGATAGTAAAATTTGCCTCACTATACATTATGAGACCTAGACCTGCAACATAAAGTTAACAGAACATTGAGCATCAAGAATGGGAACTGGTATTTACCTTTTGTAGAATAAAATATACAAGAGAAATATCTAAATCTTTGTAGCATCCTCTTGGATTGTCAGCTCAAAACTGAAAGTGGAAGGATGAGTTCAACCTGGATTGCTAGGATACATATGAAGAGACAAGATATTCACACACAGGAAACACAAAGTTCCTAGTCTTTTCATAATTGTTCTTGGTTACAAGGAGTAAAATGTACCACACTATATTTTAGCCTTTGTGTTTCCATTTCCTAATAGCTCCCTGCATACACAGAAGAATTAGATTTAATGAGGTTGGTTATTTAAAAATACAGTTAAAATTACCGCTGCAATTTTCTTCCCTCTGTCCTTCCTGTGCTTGGCATAGCAATTCCGAAAAACAATTCTTGGTTCTTGATCAGTTGCCCATCCTACACGACAGTGGTAGGACCCTGAAAACAAAGGAAATTTTAGGGTCAGTAACTACCAGAGACTTTAATGGGATTTACATAAAATAATAAAGATTAAAGATAATTTTTTTTAATCTGAGGTGAATTTATTTTGTTATGGTTCACACAGTACTGCAAATGATTCATATTATACACGACTCAGAATACAGTATATTTAATTTTAGACATAGTTCATAATGTAAATGGTTCACATTATAAATTACTCATATTTTACATAATGGTGGTGGTACAGTGGTAGTGTACTGTACATTACTGCTCCTTGAGTTCAATTCCCAGGTCAGATGTGAGAAGATAAAGTAAGTGTTATCCAGTGTTACTCTACCAATCATGTACAGTACAGTACAGTATTCTAATCTTCTCCTGCATTACCACTGGACAAGGAAGGACAAACTCACCAAGAACAAGGGGGGGGGGGGGGGGATTAAACAAGACTGATTTCCCCATGCAATTGTTAAAAAATACTACACATGATCCACATTATTAATGGTTCATATTTCAAATGATTCCACTGTAAATTGTTTATATATTATGTATTGTATTTAATTCAGGTTGTCAGTAGTAGGCACCTATCAAACAGGGAGGTACTACCGCCTGGGAAGAAATTGGAAGCATTATGTGTTGTCTAATGGTAGACCCTGCTGCCATGTGGCATCAAAAAAATTGTGACCAAGTCCCAGGTTGCTGATCTGACTTTGTGCCTCATTTACATACAATTACAGGGTCTCAATTGGTTTTTTTACTTTGACAACACAACATACATTGCACATCGTTTCACACTCTTGATTTTTTCTTTTTTGTATTTATTAATGGTTCTTTACTATTATTATTATAATAATAATAATAATATAAATATTTTATTTTTATTTTTACAGTATTATTATCTTTATATTTTCGCCCCCAGGTCCTGATGTGGGTCAGTGATCTGTACCTGGGTGGGCTAATGTCTGTAAAAAAAAATAAAAAATAAAAAAATAAAAAATACACTTATAATGGTTCATGTTATATTGATTAGCTTCAACTTAAAATTTCAAGTTTCAAAGAAGATTAACAGTCCCAGAGGCGTGTAGACTATAGAGGTTATTCTGTATTTCAAAAACTCATTACCGTATGCCGGACATAGCATGAAATTTGAAACTCAGAACTCACTGCTCAAATGGTTACAGTATAGTATTGTATACTACAATGAGGATTGCATTTGGGATCATGCAAAATTATAAAGTTGTCTAGAAAACTGCCAGATATGATATTGAGGTACCTGACTTTCTACTTACCATTATCAATTATGAGAGGGACTCCTTTATGACTCGCATCATATGGATGGACAGGATCCTGCACTGACCGAGCATCTTTGAGTTCAAAGATCCGAACTGTTTCTTCTGAGAGTAAACAAAAGATACCATGTTTTAGCATTAAAATATTAAACCTTGTAGCACAATCTATTAATAAACAGCACAATACAGTATCTACAAATTTCTGCACTAAATAAATGCAAAAGTAATTTTGTACATAGTAAACACCCATAATTCGAAATGAGATGCTATGAAATATGAGGGACATCTCCCAAGAAAAACAAAACAAAAAAAACAATGGTACAGTAAAACCTCGCTAAGGCGGACTAATTGGGGGGAAGGGGTGTCCGGGATAAGAGGTTGTCCACTTAGAGCAAATTAAAAAAATAAAATAAATAAAACTATTTTAAACAAAAAACAAGTACAACACCAAAGTATCCAATTTTTATGAATGAAATACATGTTTTTAATCTAAATTAATTAAAAAAAAAGGAGTAATGTACACAAAGTACTGTACACTTAACCCCAAAAATGGAAGGCAGATCCAGCTGGACATGCCTCTGACTGCAAGAGGCTTGTCCTACTTTTCTTCTTTTTGTTTTTGCAAATAATTTTGTTCGGCTTAAGCGGGGTCGGCCTTAGTGAGGCTTTAGTGTATTTTTTCTTCATCCGCCACAATCAAAATTTAAATATTACTAATTACAGTACTTTTAGAGGTGCTTCGTTCAGGGTTATCAGACATAATGGCAAAAACACTGAGCAATGATGGAAAACAAGTGAGAAAAGCTTGTGCTGTAGACCATAGATGTGTACCCCACAACTGACCGACATGGATGAAGTGCAGGGCCGGTGCTACCCACTAGGCGATCGCCTAGGGCGCCAACATCTGGGGGCGCCACAAATTCAGGGCAAACTTGGATAAAATTAAAAATGAAGGGAAAACTGTGGTGGACACTGTGGTGGAGCCGTGGAGGGTCGAAGCAGGATGTTAGAAGGGTGGGGGGGTCGGAGGGAGGCGAGGGTAGGTAGACGGTAGCCAACTGTGTTTTCTTTATTAATATTATTCGTTAACCCCCCGGAGGGACTAACCCGGGTCCTTATCTTTGGCGGCCTGGAGAACTGTCGAGCAGTGACCTGAAGGCTGACATCTGAGGAACCCTTCTCCCAACCTCACCATCCCCTCCCCTCCCTTACTGCCAGGGCGGCTGAGCCGCCCCTTCTCTGTCTTTGTCGGGATGAGGCAAGGTTACCTGACCTCTGAAGTTTACGTCAAGGATTTATTGACTTAATGTAATAACAATAATTGGTTATTTGCATGGGTGAAGTAATAAAGCCACAAGATGAAAACAATGTAGTCATGGGTTACTGTACCTACATTAGCTTATCAAAACTTTCAAGGGGGCGCACATCTAAAGGCTTGCCTAGGGCGCCAAATCATCTTGCACCGGCCCTGATGAAGTGTATAGTACAAGTACAGTACAGTACAGTACGCACTTGTTTACACTGATAGACCAGGCCAGGCACTACACCCCCCCCCCCCCCTCCCCCAGCTATTTATTTTTTTTTACGGGGAATAGCCCACCCAGGCACAGGTCATCGACCCACAACTGGGCCTAGGGGCGAAAAAATAAGAGTAAAAAGAAATTAAAGTAGAAAAGGTAAAGATTATATTAATCTACACCACGCAGATGCCGGAAAACCAGCTTTTTGAAGTGAGACATTGTGTGAGTGTGGAAACACAGAAGAAGGCAGAGCATTCCACAGATTGGCTGTGTGAGGAAAGAAAGTGTTATTCTAGTGTGACCGACTTCCACAGAGAAATGGTGGGCACCGTGGGCAAGGCGAGTGTTACGAGCTTACAGCTCATGGATTTGGCATCCTGTGTACCACCAGCAAGGTGGTACACAGGATGCCAAATCCACTGAACATTGCCCATTAAAGAACCTGTAAAAGAGAGAGAGTGAAGCAACATTGTGGTGAAGAGAAAGGGAAGAAAGATTATCAACTAAAGGAGGAGAGTCAATGAGATGAAATGCCCTTGATTCCACCCTAACTAACAATTGGACAGAAGAGCCACCCCAGATATGAGAGCAGTACTCAAAGTTAGGACAAATGAATCCCTTCTATACTTGAAGCACCTGTTCAGGAGTGAAGTAGGTGCGGCATCTGTACGGAATTCCCAGCTTTCGAGAGGCAGCTTTAGCAATGTTGAGGATGTGTGGCTTCCATGACATATTAGAGAAAATGGTGAGACCAAGCATATTTATGCTGTTTAGCCATATTAACTTACCATTGCCCCCCAGATCTAGAGCAGGAACTTACCTTAATAATAGTGAGGTTGCGTGTTACACTGAAACAAATAATGTCGGTTGGATGTCACTTCCCTACCGCATTTTGGACACTTGTACATCCTTCTAACATGTCCATGGCTTACAATAACTTATGGAATTTCCAATACACACCATAATTGTGTACATGAGGCAATGCGACTCCTTGTGGAAGAACAATAGCAAAAGGAACATACAAATGACTTTGAATCCAACGCAACTCCAAATTAAAATGTAAGGTATCCAAGCCCCTATTATGAAATTCAATCACAGCCATAAGATGCTGATCCTGTCTTGTACAGTCAGACAGAAGTACAGTGGGGTATGCTATAACGAACGTAATTGGTTCCAGAACCTCGTTCGTTATAGTATTCGTTCGTTATAGGATTAATCCGTTCCAGGCCCCCAAATACAACCGCTTAACACTGAAAAAATTCTGTGGAAAATGTAAAAAACACGGTACTTTATCTTACCTTAGTGTTATTCAGCATGCAGGTACCCCTAAACACTGGCACATCACTATCACTTCCACTGGGAGTCTTGGCTTTAAGGTCCTCAAACAATTGTTTAGCCTTCTCACAAATTATAGCTTCACTAATGTTACCACCTGCCATTTCTTTCTCCTTTATCCACACTAAGAGTAAATTTTCCATCTCTTCAATCACATTACACCTTGCTTTGTTAAGTCTAAGGATTCCCTTAGCCACTTGCACAGTTTTTAACTCCTCTTTATTCTTCAAAATCGTACATATAGTCGATTTAGCCATCCCATATTCATCACTAAGTTTCGCAATGCTTCTTCCATTCTCACGTTTCTTTATAATTTCTTTCTTAGTTTCAAGGGTTATTAGCTCTCTCACTCGCTTTGGACGATTCATTGTTACAATTGTATACTTGTATAACAAAATAGTTATAAAAATAACGCGAATTTCCACATCAAAAGACGAAATTTCAACAATAACAGTGGTGCACTGGCTACACAATGAGACAAAGATGGCGCCTGACGCTCTTGTTGTGGGTCGCGGTACAACAATATTCATGGGCCAGGCGAAGTAGTCCGGTATTCATCCGCGTTCGTTGTAGGAGTTGCGTTCGTTATAGCATTCTCAATTTTATAGGTAAAACCGTTCGTTATAGGAATATTCGTAGTAGGATCCGTTCGTTATAGCATACCCCACTGTAGTGTTCTTGTTCTGTCTGATGATCACAGTACATTTAACGAACCATATTGAAATCCATTCCACGACTACATCCTGGCAGTTGGCAAGCCTGAATCCAACTGTTCTGATGATACAAGAAAGTGCACACTAAATGGTTTGCCATTCAAGAGATGTTTTCACCAAATTCCCGGACACATCTTTTGTCTTTGACTGCACATGTTGACAAGACCAGATTCACTCCCTTATATCTTAGGAGTGGCCCAACGTAATGGTCACCACAGGGGACGTAATGTCACCATATTTATAGCCAAACACAGCCTGTCAGGTGGTTAACATTTAGAAGTTGCCACCACCTAACTGAATATTGAGTCATATATGGGGAGATAGAAAAAAAAATAAAAATATTTTATTGTATAACATTTCCAACAGAAATTTATAGTATTTGAGTTATTTTAACTTTTATTTTATAATATTTCACCAATCAGCATTAGTGTTGATGTGACTTCATAGTCGTACGCGCCAATCAGCTCGAGTGCCGATGTGACGTAATACTTGTGCGCTAATCAGCATTCACATCCAGTTGGAAGATGGAGTCTGTGTGCAAAGGTTGTACATTGGCTGACTGCCGCATATTGGACAATGAAGCAGCAGCTGTTGACATTTTTAAGGCTCGCAGTGTTGTTGTATCATCTGTTAAGTGTCTGAGATGTAATTCAGTGTCAGTACCGTGTAGATCACCATGCATGGTACTGTGGTAAGGGCACTGAGGAAGACACCACTTCGTCAATCAAGCTGCATTACTCTATCCTTCTGTATCTCTTATCTAAGGTAAGTTTTTTGCACACTAGGGGGTTAGGTTAGGTTGGTTGGTTTTTGTTTTTTGTTTTATGGGGTTTTTTTATGCAGAAAAAGGGGGTAGGTTAGGTTAGGTTACATTTCTTTCAGTACAGCCACTCCTCAACTTACGACGGGGTTAGGGACCCAAATCCAGGTCGTAAGTCGAAAATGCGAAGATAATACATAGAAAATCTAAAATGGGTGTCTCTTTTTCTTCTCAGCACCACAAAACTCTCACTTTTAAGCATGCCAGCCATTTTAAATGGAATTACAAACGAAAATTTTGTCCGTACACAGAGCGATCACTAACATCGGGACTCAAAAATACATAATTTGAAAAAAATTTGGTACGACAGGGGCGGTCGTTTGTCCGGGTGGTAGTAGGTCAAGTATGTCGTAAGTCGAGGAGTAGTTGTACAGTATTACCCCGCTTTGCGCAGTTTCACTTAATGCGATTTCTCATATACGCGGTGCCTCGCCAGAACCGAACTTTCACTTAACGCGGTTCATCTACTCATATACGCGGTGAAGTATAATATTTTTTATTTTTTTATTTAGCTTATAAAATTCATACAAATTACCCGGCCAGAATATAATTTACATTGCTGGAATTCTTACAATATGATGATCATTTTGAATATAAACATCATAGATTTTGCATTAGACATACAAATTTTAGATATAATGTTTACTCTGAGTAAATATGTTATCTTTTGTGCAAAATATATGACATTTATATTCAAAATATTCCTGGTCTTACAAGGAATCCAGCAATGTCAATTATATTATCCTAACTTTAGTTTGAAGTATTATTTATTACTAAAAAGGTAAATATTCTGGTTTTCCCACACATCTGGTAGGGAGGGTTGGTGGGGGGGAGGGAGGGACCGACCGACCATCTGGCACGGTGTGAAGAATATTTTTTTTTTTATTAACTGAAGATATTTGTTTTAGCTCATAAAATTCATACAAATTACCCGGCCAGAATATAATTTACATTGCTGGAATTCTTACAATTTGATGATCATTTTGAATATAAACATCATAGATTTTGCATTAGACATACAAATTTTAGATATAATGTTTACTCTGAGTAAATATGTTATCTTTTGTGCAAAATATATGACATTTATATTCAAAATATTCCTGGTCTTACAAGGAATCCAGCAATGTCAATAATATTATCCTAACTTTAGTTTGAGGTATTATTTATTAAAATCTAGTGGTTTTCCCCCAAAATTTCTCAGAGAGGGAAGAGCCAGCGAGTGTAGTGTGAGAAGAGGGGGAGGGAGTTGAGTCCATTATTTGAATGGACATTAACTTGGCGACTGTATTTCTCTATTTCTCTTAAGTATTAATTGTGTGCATGTACCATCATAAAATTAAGATGTTATTTTTACTAGAACATAGGTATTGTGTCGGAAAAAGTAGAGTTTGGGGGTCGGGCCAGTCTCTATTGGAATTAATCCCATATGTTCTGTTGTTCCATAATACGCGGATTTCACTTAACGCGGTACCCTGTGGGTTCAATTGACCGCGTAAATCGGGGTACTACTGTATATATATATATATATATATATATATATACTCCTCGACTTACGACATATATACACACCGGAAATTAAGGATAACCGAGATATTAAATTTTCAAAATTATTACCTTTGCTCAGTCACAAGTTTCGTCATGATTTGTTTACTTATGGCGGAGGTGGTCTGACCCCCACGCTCAAGCATCGCTCCAGGCCTCCGTCTTCACTCTTTAAATGTCTGGGGCATGAACAACGGGTTTGGTTAGGTTTTTTTGGTTGGTTAGTATATAATTTATGTTATTTATTCTAAAAAGAAATCCAACTTTTTCCATTATGATTGTTGGGTGTGGGGAGGGGAGGAGGGGGGGGGGGGGTTATCTGGTATTCTTGCATTTGTGCACACAACTGTCCTACCCCAAATCTATTATCATATTCGAAAAAGACATCTAATTATAAGATAATTTTCTTCTATTACATTACCGTCGCAAGCATATAATAATGGAGATAGCACATGCCAAATATTTCTCCATTATCGCCTACCTCACCTCCCACTCTGCGTGTCTCCTTCATAAATCGTCACACGCATGCGTTCCCGTACATGTCACGCAACCACTCAAAAGTTGTTTTTTTTTGCCACCAATTGAAATGATTTGTGGTTTAATTCGCGGTATGTTTGGCCCAATCAAATTCAATTTTTATTTTGGGTCTCATATTTTGAAATTCAAATTCCTTTCCGACCATGGAAGTCTGCGATGGGTGTCACTTCAATTATATGGAATTGCTCGAGCATTTTGGGGAAAAAACGAACAAGCTACATTATCTTTTAGATTTCATGGTGTTCTCCCAACCTCAATAAAGTGTCCTAAGTGCAAGCTGTCCGCCTATACCTCCCCCCCCCCCCCCCTCCCGTTGAGTGAGAATCAGCATGAGCAACCTTTACTAATCTCAGAATCCAACGACAAACCAGAACCAGGCCAATAAAGTAAGAAAGAAGTGATTCCATCATATGGTGAGAGTTAGTTAGGTTAGGTTATGTTAGGTCAGGTCAGGTTTATGTTTTTCTAGTGGGGTTTTTTTTTTTGCATTTTGCATTCGCTTAGTCATAATTTTTGTCGGAAAACTCCCCACCAAAAAACCCCCGATAACTAAAAAACGGGGAATTGCCGACGGAAATGAAGGTCAAAACCAATCAAAACACACAAAAGTACACTATAAACACATAGTTTTGACTTTCTAACAGAGTTGTGTGCACTAATGCAAATTTACCGGTTATCTAACAAAGTACGTGACTTCCGGTGGAAATTAATATCAAATTCGCTCGAAACACATCGAAATACATAGGAAAAATTATTTTTAATATCGAAATAAAGACCTGTGTGATACTATAAATTGACCACATATATATATATATATATATATATATATATATATATATATATATATATATATATATATATATTGATTGCAATAAACCAAAGCAGCTAGTCAGGACACGCCGCTAACCTTTACAGTATAGTACAATGCTAAGTAGCATTTACGAATCTTTGACCTACCACTTGTAGCCATGACGGTTGTTCTTCTGTAAGAGGTGCTTCAGTTGTTCACTTTATCATCATCAGTTGGTCATTACAAGCTTCATTTCTGATTTGTTAAACTCAGACTCAGGTGCCTTAAGGTAGAATAGATCAATGTTAAAAAATATAACGTGCTACACAAAACGATAAACTTTTTTTGAGGAATACAAAACAATCAAGATTTTCCAAACTTTGTCAAAAATATCGGAAGACCCTTACGTTACATTAGAATATGTAAGATAATATACAGATCATTAACTTTTAAAATAAAATTCCAGATTTAATGGTTTTCCACGTGGTACCTATGTAACATTAGCCCAGTCAACACCAGACGCTATTGTTTATTAAGTGAGTTAATTTCACAGTAGACACTCTAGTTCCCTGGTGTGTGTGTTTTTTTACTAGCAACAGGTATTTACCAACCAATGCAACCAATGACATGAATCCCAGTCATATCTCATAACAAACATCTTTATTTGACTACTATTCGCCTCGTACTGGTTAAAGAACCAGCCGATCACATGCCATCTTGCTGAAAATCTCTGTAACAACAGACGACTACTAACAGTATATATTTACGTCTGACTCCATTCGAGCTTGTGTTAAGTTAAGGTTATTTACATCCCACTTTTTTGTCTCCTATTCGCCACTTATCAGTTTACTAGCCGTTTGGGCGGTTCCCATATGGACGATCGTCTGTATTTACGATAGTCAACCTAACATAGACAAGAATAACGTATTAGTAACCTAATCGTCTATGTAAGATGGTAAAAATCTCATAAGAGACTAACGTCCAGTTGGAAATCGGCGGGATAACACCAGTATGGTATCATGCACAGTGTTAAGCTAGTATTCCATTCCAAAAAGAGATCACATTGAAATGTACACGGCTGTTTCCAGTGGCACGGTAGCGTTAGCTTTATGCTTTTGCAATACATCCTCTTCACCAAATGATCGACTCGTTAGCCACTTGGGCGATCGGTCACGTCTCTGTTACGCACTGTTGGCAAGTACTGGGCATGCACCGGCTCCTAAACGTACCTGAACCTGCTCCAGTGTTGGTCAAGTCTGGTCTTGAAAGAGCTCACTCTTGGTGCCGTCACAACACTTTCTGGTAGATTGTTCCAAGAGTTCACAAATCTCACTCCGAAAAAGTTTGCCATCACAGGTTTTTGGACTTGCGGCTTCTTCAATATTGAGGTGTGACCCCTTGTGGGGCGAGCGTCTGCCAGCTCCAAGTAAGGACACTCGATTGAGTAGTGCCCCTTGACTGCCCCCGGTCTATAGTTGTTCGTGAAGTGACGATCGCCCTTCTTGAAGATAGAGCTCACAAAAGCCACTTTCCATTCACTGGGGACCTTTTGTTCATCCAGGCATTTACAAAACAGGATCTTCAGGGGCTCGGCAAGCTCATTGCACAACTCTCTTAGCACTCTTGGATGCACAATGTCAAGGCTGGGACTCTTATGGACCTTTAGCTTTCACAGTTTATTTCTTATACCCTCTTCTGTGAACACAATGTGGGTCAGTGCTGTGTCGAACCATCTGTCCTCAAACGCAGGAAGGTTAATCGCATCCTCTCTTGTGAGCACCAAGGAAACGAAGCTGTTCAATGCCCCAGCTTTATCCTGGTCAGAATCTGCATGACTACCATCTTCAAGTCTCAGGTCTGATACTCCTACTCACGTTTTTAATTTTGACTTTGCATAGCGGTAAAACGCCTTTGAGTTTGACTTAACCTCGCTTGCAACCAGTCTCTGGAACTCCTTTTCAGCCTTTCTACACTCTGTCTTTGCTTGGTTTCTGGCTCTTGCATGCATTCTCCTGTCCTGCTCATCGTTTTACACAACCCACGTCTTGAATTTCTGAGTTTTCTTCTTAACTTTGTCGACCGCCGCATGGTTCATGTGTAGGGATCCCCTCGTATTCCTAGAGGCACTGGGTATATATTTATCGATCAAATGGGTCACTTTACTAGTTATGTTATTCAGCGTAGTGTCTGCGTTCTTGTGCCTTAATGAGTCAGGCCAATGGATACCCCTCATATCTTCCCTCATCCCTATATAATTTCCCTTGTAATATTTGCACCTTGGCCTGGCTTTATCTTGAACTGAGTAACAGTTAAATCTGAATGACACCACTACTTGGTGACTGGTGCCAACTGGGGCAAGGTGTTCCAGTTTGGCCACCATACCCTCCTCGTTTGTTATGATGAGGTCTAGTGGCTTGGGTGTTTGCTCCCCTCTGTATTGTGTCGGGTCTCTAACATGTTGGAACAGAAAATTATCTCTCAAAGTTTCTACAAAAAGAGTAGCAGGGTTATTCAAGTCATTTGGGGCGAACTCGTTTCTCCGGTCGATGTCGCCATAGTTAAAGTCCCCCATGATAAGAAGGGGGCTAGGGTTGAGCATAGCTGCGTTGTCTATTAAGGCTCTTTAGTTCCTTTGATTTAGTGGGCCACAGTTTGGGGCTCTGTTGATACACCCGCCGATAAGTAAGTCCCTTCCCTTTAATTTAATTTTACACCACTCGGACTCTTCAAAAACATCCTCTCCCTGTACCCTCGCCTGGCTGGCTTTAAGGTCTTGCCTAGCATAGATAACCACATTCCTCTTGCAAGTTTGTTGAGAAAGGTTCGTAGATGAGTCATATCCAGCAGTATTGAACTCACATTCCTCTGGATCGATTCTCCTGTTCTTGTACAACAGTTCGACGACTCCTACAATATCTGGTTGGTGTACCTTCAGTAGTGTTTCAAACTCCTCTCTCTTATCAAGGAACGTGTCAGTATTAGTGTACACGACATTCAAGCCAGAATTTGTTCTCGGTAACGTTGTAGCGTAGTGTATGTGGCCAGTAGTCTAATTTCTCTTGTGTTTGTCTTGTGGGATTCAATATGTTTGGTTCACACTCAGGATGGAATGGAGAAAGGAAACTCACAATGTGCTCTCTAGATACATGTTGTATTGGATGTACAATGGAGCTTGGTGCTGGGAAGGCAGCATGGTTACAAGCGTGATGTAGAGAGAGCTGGTTGGTGAGGACGCTCAGAGAAGGACAGCTTGTGGGTCGCCATGCTCGCCGGCGGGAGAGAGGACCGCCGGGCAGCGGCGGAGGAGGAGGTGTTGCTGGCTGCGGCTGTAGGTAGAAAGAGAGAGATCACTACGAGGTCAGGTCTTAAATAGCGGGGGTAGGCGTGGCTTAGCAGTTGACCCCCGCTCCGTGGTGTATGGCGGCGCTGGTTGACCTAGACCACGAGGCATACACTGGGGAATTGGTGGGGTCGGCTAGGCAGCGACAAACAGCGTTTGTAGGGGAGAATTCCACTACAGTACTCCCCCTTCCCTCCAGGCGGTGTAGGAGACTTGTTGTCTACAGAGTTGCTTCACACATGTGAGGCAGAACGGGCGGTGCATGCCTCATGTGAGACAACGGCGATGGCGTGGATGAGCCGGTCGCTGGGGACAACTGTCTAGATACACAATATCTGTGGGAGTAGAGAGGGAGAAAAGGGTGTGTGTAGGCGATGAATGTTGTGCTTCCCTCATGACAGGTAGCGTCGTCAGATGCGCCTGCTGGGGTGTGTGGGCCTGGGTCAGGAGCAGGGGCTGCGTCAGCAGAAGCGGATGAGGGCTCGTGACAGCAGCTGGGTCCACGACAACAGCAGGGTGCAGGACATTAGCAGGGAGTACCTGAGGGAGAAAAGAGGGGTGTGTGGGTCCGCACTCAGGAACAGAGGCCGCATCAGGGGCGGCAGGGGTTCCTGCTGGGCCGGGGTCGGCGTCTGAGGCAGGACGGGTGTGCTGGTGTCGGAAGAGGAGCGACTGTCTGCTTAGAGTAGCAGAGTTGCTCTAGGGTGTCTAACCTGCGGTGTAGAGACAGTAGTTGTAGAGCCGTTGAGAGCTGCTTCTGGGTGGACAAGCCAGTCTTCCATGTTGCTTGAAGACTGGGAGCGTGATCAGTTTCTCCTCCATCCTGTGTGAGTGCGTCACTCCGGGAGTCACCATTTGTGGGGTTCAATATGTTTGGTTCACACTCAGGATGGAAAGGAAAAAGGAAACTTACAATGTGCTCTCTATATACATGTTGTATTGGATGTACAATGGAGCTTGGTGCTGGGAAGGCAGCATGGTTACAAGCGTGATGTAGAGAGAGCTGGTTGGTGAGGAAGCTCAGAGAAGGACAGCTTGTGGGTCGCCATGCTCGCCGGCGGGAGAGAGGACCACCGGGCAGCGGCGGAGGAGGAGGTGTTGCTGGCTGCGGCTGTAGGTAGAAAGAGAGAGATCACTACGAGGTCAGGTCTTAAATAGCCGGGGTAGGCGTGGCTTAGCAGTTGACCCCCGCTCCGTGGTGTATGGCGGCGCTGGTTGACCTAGACCACGAGACATACACTGGGGAATTGGTGGGGTCGGCTAGGCAGCAGCAAACAGCGTTTGTAGGGGAGAATTCCACTGCAGTCTATTTTTCTTTGTTAGGCTCACATACATAGGTACATATAGGAGATCTCGCACTAAGGATGGAGGTGAGAAAGGAAACTCTATATACTCTATAGACTGCTATATACAGTATATAACAGTCAGGTGCTGGGAAGTTGCTGCGTAGTAGAGGAGTTACCGTGGAGGAGCTTCCTTTGAGCGGTCTTCTCTGCCAGAGAGCGTGGTGTTGTCTGCCAGATCAAGAGTCGAAGTGCAAAGATGAGAAACGTTGCTGATTGGCTGAGGTGAAGGGGGCAACTGGCCAATCACCGCGCATGTGTTGTTGTTGTTGTTGAGATTGTCGGCCTGTTTGGTGGTTCCGGCTGGAGCTCTTGAAGCAGCTAGACCGGATTTGGGATTGGGGATGGAGGTTGTCCTACCTGCAGATATGAAAGGATACTGCAGGTTTGCAAGTGTAAGCGGACCCTCGGTCAGTGAACGCTTACCACCAACCACCACTCTTGGACGTGGTCAGTTTCGGAGTGGCGCGCCTCCCGAACTGGAGTCCGCACTTGCTGGGGGAGGATACCTTCTAGCTATCTGGGTGGTGGGTATCGTGTGTGATGACCCGGAGAAGGTGGTGAATGTGGTTTGTTTGGGCCTTTCGGGTTAGAGTGGCCGCTGGTGTTGTGTGTTCTTCTTGGAAGTTTTGAATTCTGTGACTTCACAGTCGAGGAATAGTGTTCCAGTGGGTTGGCTGCTGGCTCCTGACAGTAGGTGCATTCCCTGACGACATTTCCGATCGTCTGCCAGGTGCACTTGTACCCTAATCATAGTCTATGAAGGCTAACTTGGTTTTATCTTGGTGTTTTCTTGTCCGCGAATGGTGGTTCCCCTTTTGTAGCCACCAGGTACCATTTGGCTGATTGGGAACCAGCGTTGAATGCGTCAAGGACGCTCTTTTGGATGTGGAGCTAGGTAGTCTTTCTGAGCTGGTTCTTGATCTGTTGCACGCTTGCTGGAGCTTGAATGTGTACGCTTCTAGAACGTGTGGCTGCCTTGGCTGCTTCGTCTGCCATGTCATTTCCCCTGATCCCTACATGACTGGGAATCCAGTGTAAGACGACTGAGCGATTTTGTGTTTGGAAGTCCTGTAGCTGTGCGAGGATCGAGGTTATGATGCGGACGTTGTCTCCTGGTTGACTGTGTTGCAGCGCCTGCATGGCCGTTTTCGAGTCCTTGTGAATTATGATGGACTTGTTGTGTTGCAGCTTGTTGTAGGGCCTTTGAGATTGCTACCAACTCCGTTTGTAGGGTGGAGCAGTCATTAGAAAGTCTCCATAGGAAGGTCTGACCTTGGGCTTAGAAGGTCGCTTCGGATAAACTGTCAAAGCTAAAGGTCTATAAGAGTCCCGGCCCTGACATGGTGCATCCTAGAGTGCTAAAAGAGTTGAGCAACGAGCTTGCCGAGCCCCTGAAGATCCTGTTTTATAAATGCCTAGATGAACAAATGGTCCCCAGTGAATGGAAAGTGGCTCATGTGAGTCCCATCTTCAAGAAGGGCGATCGTCACTCCACGAACAATTATTGACCGGTGAAGCTGACCAGCATAATATGTAAAGTACTTGAGAGTATTATCAGAGATTATGCCGCGATGGAACATCTACTACGAAACAACCTTGTAAAGGATTGTCAACACGGTTTTATGCCGGGGCGCTCCTGCTTAACACAATTGCTCAAGGTATTGGATATTTGTACCCATATTCTGGAACGGGGTGGTAATATCGACAATATTTACCTAGATTTTGCCAAGGCTTTCGACAGTGTACCCCACGAAAGGCTGAAAATCAAACTGGAAGGGTACGGAATTCGGGGAAATGTCCTAGCATGGATAGAACACTTTCTACATGACCGCAGCAGTGTGTGGTTATTAATGGCACGAAATGATTATCCGTACCTGTCACAAGTGGGGTACCACAGGGCAGTGTATTGGACCCGCTGTTGTTTGTTTCATAAATGACATGCCTGACGTTGTACTCTCCTCCATACAAATGTTTACCGATGACGCCAAGTTATTTCGGGAAATCAAGAACCAAGTGGACTGTGAAGAGCTGCAGAGGACCTCTGTGGGCTCCAAGAATGGTCGAAGAAATGGCTGCTGAGATTCAATGTCACGAAGTGTAAGAGGATGCACCTGGGGCGTACCAACGGTGAGGAGGCGTATCATATGTTCCAACGGGATGAAGAAACTGCAAAATTTGAGACTGAATGTGAGAAGGACCTAGGTGTGTATGTTAACAATGAGCTAAAGTTCTCGGGCCATTGTGCGAAGAAGGTAAACCAGGCAAATAAATTATTGGGTCTTATAAGAAGGTCGTTCAGATATCTAGACGGTCCGTCCCTCGTAACGATCTTCAAGAGTGAAGTGCTTCCCCATCCGGAGTACTGTCACCCCGTCTGGTCCCCAAGCTATGCTAGGGACTGTCAGTTGGTTGAAAATGTTCAAAGGAGGCCCACCAGACTGGTGCCTGCCCTTTGGCACCTCAGCTACCCTGAGAGTTTGGAGCGCCTGAACTTGCCTAGCTTATACTACGGACGGGCAAGCGGTGACCTAATAGAGGTGTATAAGCATCTCAAGGGGCACTACTCGGTCGAGTGTCCTTACTTGGAGCTGGCGGACGCTCGCCCCACAAGGGGTCACAGCTCAAGATTGAAGAAGCCGCAAGTCCAAAATACTGTGAGGACAAACTTTTTCGGAGTGAGAGTTGTGAACTCTTGGAACAATCTGCCAGAAAGTGTTATGACGGCACCGAGTGTGAGCTCTTTCAAGACAAGACTTGACCAACACTGGAGCGGGTTCAGGTACATTCATGAGCCTGTGGATGCCCAGTACTTGCCAACAGTGCATAACAGAGACGTGACCGATCGCCCAAGCGGCTAACGAGCCAATCAGTGGTGAAGAGAATAAAAGTAAAAAAGTAAAACGATGTTTTGGGACCACCTAGCTGTCTGTGAAGTATGATGCTGCATCATCCTGTGTCTCGGTGGCTATGGCTTCCTGAGTTTTTTTTTTTTGAGGTCCTCCTTCTTAAGGTTGGCTTTGCTATCACCTAGTTCGGTGATTTTGAATGTGGCTGGTGGGGGGCTCCATGGTGGTGTTACTACATAATCCCTGTCTCGTATGTCTTGATTGTTCTTGACGAGTGTTTCTGCTTGCAGGTGCCTACCTCGTTTGCCTCGTGGTCGAGGTGGAGGGAGGCACTGATTCACGTTTTGGCAGCTGTGGGCTTATCTGATCTACAGATTTTGGCGAGGAGACCGGCTGTCACCTGCTTGACCCGCACTGCCAGGGGTGGTAGTTCAGTTTCCATTTGAGAATTGCAAATTCTGGTCCACATGGGTGCTCCGAGCATGGTCCTGAGAGCATTGTTTTGGATAACTTGTAGCTTAATTATCTGGTCTTCTCTCAGTTCAATGAGCGCTGGAGCACTGTAATGTACCAGCGATCTGATGGCGGCCGTGTAGTAGGCTTTGAGCAAGTGAATGTTCGCTCCTGCAGTTGTGCTGGTGAACGACCTCATTATGTTGTGTCTGTTCTTCGTCCTGTGCTTGAGATACTCGAGTTGCGACTTGAATGTGAGTTTCTGGTCGAATCAGATTCCAAGACACTGGTGGGTGTTGGTCCAGACTACCGGCGTGTTTTGTATGGAGAGCATCTTGTCTGGTGTGTCTGTGCAGATGGCCATCGCTTTCGATTTGGCTGGATTTATCTTGAGTCAAAGTCTGTTGCACTCCTCTTCTATAAGTTGGAGTGCGTGTTGGCTAGTCTGTTTGTTCCTCTTACTCTGAGCTGTAAGTCGTTTGCATAGCAGAGGAGCTTGGCTGTTTATCTGAAAGGCAGTCTGACTAGATTTTCCATCAGGACATTGAACAGCGTTGGACTGAGGATGCCTCCTTGTGGAATTCCGTTTTCGTGAACCCTATAGCTTGACGTTGCCCACTGAAAGCGTACTCTTGCTTCTCTCTGTGTAAGGTAGTTCTGGATCCACCCCAGCAACCTTCCTTTGACGCATTTTTCAGCGAGCGTCGTTACAATGGCCAGTGGATTTCCTAGTTCAAAGGCCTTCTCCATGTCGAGGAAGACCACCAAAGCTGGTTTATTGTCCACTGTGCTGAGTATCTGGGTAATGTTGTTGCCTGTGCCGGTGTTATCAGTTTAAGCAAAAATGTGAGGGTGTGGGCTGCCGACTTTCCACTTGAGTCTGTTGAGAGCCATTCTTTCTCCCATCTTCGCTATGCAGCTGAGGAGGGAGATGGGTCTTGGTTTGTCTGGTTCTCTGGGCTTCGGAATGGGCTGTATATCTGCCTTCTTCCATTCCTGTGGAAGTCTCTGTGCTATCCACTAAGTGTTGATGCCTTGTAGCAATGCTTCGTGACCGGCTTCTCCGTCATAGGAAAGCATGGAGTAGGTTATCCTGTCGGTCCCTGGTGCTGTGTCCTTGCTTCGTTTTATCGACTTCTGTAGTTCTTGCTGGTTGAAAGGTCTGTCGGTGTCATCTTCAACATTGCAGGCCTCTTCGATCATCTGGAGTCTGGTCTGTCGCAGACGCCGTTGTGTCTCCTCCGCCTGTCTCGGGAGGTTTTTCGTTGCTGATCGGTCGGAGAAGAGTTTTGCAAGTCCCTTGGCTTCCTCTTCTGGGTTGGGATGGGTTGGTGGTGGTGGTGGTGGTGTTGTCTTCCCAGATGCCCTTCGGATCTGGGCCCACATTTTGCCGAGGGAGGTGTGCTCGTTCAGTTCGGAGCACCACTTGAGCCAGCTTGCGCTTTTGATTTCTTCCTTCTCTTCCCTGGTATCCTTGCTAGTTCGAAGGTTGGAGAGGTGTGAAGTGAGTGGCAGTGCTGATTGGCTGAGGTGAAGGCGATAACGGGCCAATCACCGAGCAGTCCGAAAGTGAGGCCCATCACATTAGGAACTCGCCGCTTTTTGGCTGGTAAGCGGACGGCAAGTGTTCAAGCAGCAGTTGTAGGGAAGAGTATCCACTACAGTCTCTTTGCTTAGGTTTACGCTTTGCCTTAGATTATCCAAGGCTGACGGATTAATACTGCACTACTGCCACTACAGTACTACATTCAGTAGTTATATAATATATGGAAGCTGCCTTCTCTTGCTTCATCCGTTATGTGTTTCTTTGTTTTAGTTTTGAATTATTTAATTCCTTAACTGGCTTTGATATGGTCTGGTAAAGAAGAAAATGTTTTTCGCTTGACCGTGGACACCCAGTGACGGATTAAGCTTAATAGGGGCCTGAGGCACAGATCACTGGGGCCCCCTACCCTCAAGGTATATATATATATATATATATATATATATATATATATATATATATATATATATATATATATATATATAAGCTTCTGCAAAATAACACATTCAATGGTCATAAGAGACAGAAAATTGAGACGTTGCTTGGACATCGTTGAATGTTTTATATGTTTTTTACTTCGAGAATGTTTGGATTTGGGGGCCCCTTAGAGTCGTGGGGCCTGAGGCCAGTGCCTCAAGTGCCTCATGGTTAATCCGGCCCTGTGGACACCCAGGTATCACAACATTATATGTTCGCTAACTTCGCTCCCTCTCGTGCCCTGCTGGCTGCCGGTTCATATCCCTATCCTTGCAAAGTTTGTTGTAAGATACTCTGGAGCTCACACTTCATGCTGATTCAGATGCCTAACCATCTCGTAGTCTGAGGCAACATAGTCTGTATTCAAGTTATTCACAAATATACCTATTATGAAATAGCGGATGGCCGACCCACTAAGGGACTTGACCATCACTGGCACTCTCAGCTCCTGCCAAAAGAGTGTAACAGAGAACTGAGCGACTAGTTAACTGACAAATAGTTTGGTACAGAAAAATAGCGCCTAACAAGCCGATCAGTGGTGAAGAGGATAAAAGTAAATGATGTTATTATAAAATATAAGGTTTACACTGCTTTCAAATTACAGGAATATCGGGGAAGATAACTTTGTTTACATCGGCAACTCTTAAGAGGAATATCGGCAAGCGGAGCCACATGAAGACTGCTTTATAAAATTATCTCCACTTCATACTATTAATTTAGAGCTTATAAAGTATATTGAGGTATAATACTGTATTTTAGCCTTCCTATACTTATATTATGTCGTATATTAATTGTATTTATTTACAAGTTGGCATCGGTCCAGTTCTCCGCCATATTAGGGTTGACGTATCTTTCTTACCTTTTAAGTGCATAATCTCCCTGATAACATTGATAACAACAAATAAATATCAAACACGTACAGTGGACACTTGAAGGAGCGGGTAGTGAGGTGTGAGGGACCAGGTCGTTGCTCCAGCCCAACAGTTTAAGGCAAAAATGGATGATTTAGGTGAGTGGGCGGAGTGTGGGTGGCAGGTGTCATTTTACCAGTCTTACCGAGGATGAACTTAGTGAATAACCACTTAACCTCAGGCTGAATTTAAATGAATGATCTTTCAACTTATGTATATATTACAGACTTTGTTGGGTCTTGGAGTCGCTCACAATCTCAGTTTGAATTTAAGGAATGACCTTATAAAACCTTAGTTTTAATGACCTGTATATAAATTCTAACCTTGGGCTCTTTTTACTGAATAATAATCTATATCTATACCATTCATATACTCAGTCAAAGATGAATAATCTCCACACAAATTACAAATTAATGCACGGGAAATTCGTACATATATACTTGGGCTTCGTTTAATGTATGATCATTTAATGCAATGATCAGTTTAAACCATCTCGGTTAATTTAAAGTTAAAATATTTCAGGATCAATTTAAGCCATCTTAGGATCAATTTAAACCATATTAGGATCAATTTAAACCATATTAGGATCAATTTAAACCATCTCTGTCAATTTAAACCATCACAGGATCAATTTAAACCATATTAGGATTAATTTAAACCAACTTGGTCAATTTAAACCGTCTCAGATATAGTTTGAATAAGTAACATGGAGCTCTGTTATAATGAATGATCTCATTATCATTAAGGCCAGTTTAAATGAATAATTTTAATATCAGGTTCAGTTCAAATGAATGACTTTAACACTCACTTTAGATGTATAAATATTTAACATGAGACAATGTTTACAGGGTACCATATATATATATGTATATATATATATATATATATATATATATATATGATATATATATATATATATCATAATATCAGGGTCAGTGTAAATATAGGAGTAGTGTAGATTAATAGCCTTATAATTTCCAGGTCTAAAGGAATAATCTGATAAACATTTGATCAGTATAAATGAAAAACCTCGACTTGCTCAGTTTAAATGAATAAGCTCATAATATCATCCCCAATTTGAAGTGAATGACATCATTGTATTAGGGCCATATAAAGTAACCTCTTAATTTAGTATTAAGGCCATTTAAAGTAACCTCATAAAACTAGGCTGAGATTAAAGGAATAAATTAAGGCTCAGTTAACTGTAGATTAATAGTGTTATGGTAGGCATGTTTGTGAATGGGTTGTATTATTGGAAAATATATGATTTGAAATTTTTGAATATAGGATTTGCATTTTATTATTAAAATAGTGTTTTTGATGTTTATTTTTAACTCAAAACTGTTCCAAAACTGAACTAAAAGAACATTCTTTTGAATTTTTGGTTTTCAAATTTTTTTCACACAGACTTACTGTAAGTAAAGAGAAGGTTATACTGTACTGCATGCAGTAGCTATTTACTAAAGTACCTGGTACATCAGAAATTGAGAAAAAATATAAACTATTAGTTTGAGTGAATTGCCTCATGGTTAAGTATCAGTTGCCTTAGGCCACTAGTCAAGGGAAGTAAAAGTGGAAAGTAGAGCAACTAATCAGAGGTATCCATTAGTGGTGTCCATGAGCTACCCACTATAGAAACACCGGGTAATATAGTGAAGCAACACCAAGACCAGCTCACAGTAGTATATGAGAGAAACAGGTAATAGTGAATGAGAGAAAATTAGTGACCTGGTAACTAGAGCATCACAGGTCACCACAGTGCCACCAGGTCATCAAGTCATGAATTTTTAGTGTACAGTAAAGACCGTGAGTACTGGACTCCTGAGTATCAACGTGTCTGAGTAGCAACACAAATTTGGGTAAAAAATAAAATAAATAAAAATCTTTGTCGGTAATTTGTTATTGTTTTGGGGTGAAGATGCAAACCACGTCATCCGCCAACCCGCATCACAACAACACAGAAGTTTCATTAAATGAGTCAGTGACAACGTAGCCACCTCAAGGCCACAGCTATGGCTACGTGTGTTTTGCAGGTGTGTATGGGACCTACTTTCACTTTCAGTGGAGATGAAATGGATCAGGGTACATTTCTTATATACTGTACTGTACATACACTGGACCATCACTTTATGTGCATTCATTATACAGTATGGGAATTCGCATTTATGTGGCGACCCTTTTTCTACCCATAATCCATTTAATGTGGAAAAGATTCCCTATTATGTGTTCTGTAGAAGATACTGTATAGCGCACTAGTTTTATATTATTTTATATTATATTATCTTTATTTTTCAGCCACATTAGAGTATTTTAATGATTTTCTAAAACTTTTAGAGCATTAATGCTCCAGGAATAGTTGTGAAATGTGGCACAGTGTGTGTGTGTACTGCGCTGTATGTGACGTCACAGGATGCAGCTGGAGTGGCGAGTCAGCCACTCCACACACTTTCACTTCCACACAAACACCCATGTTCTTCATATGACTTAGTTTATAGTTTCATATTATATTATCCTTATTTATAACTCACATTAGAGAATTATAATGATTTTTCCACAACTTTTATAACATTACTGTTGATTTTTACTATTTGTAGAACATATACCATTATGCTGTGTTGTCACAGAACACAACTACAGCATAAAGCGAGGGTCAGGTGTACCTACAGTTTAGAGATATAGTAATATCTCTGTTAGCCGGAATCCCTCTTAACCGGAACTCTCCCATAGCCGGAATTGAAATTTTCTTGAAAATTTTTTCCAAAAGCTGTAATTCTCTGGAAAATTCTGGCTTTGGGAATGATTTTCAGAAGGCACATTCTCTGGAAAATTCTGAGAAAATTTTCCCAGTACTCAGGAAAATTCTGAAAAATTCCGGGGATGAAGGATTTTTCCGGCTTTGAGAGAGTCATCTCATTACCTAGAAATCTCTCAATCTGGAAGTGCTCAATCTTATTAAAAGCATCATGACAACGATCATCCCAAACAAACTCTATTTTCTTTGACGACAATCTTGTTAAAGGGAATGCAATGGCAGATAAATTTTTACAAAACCTTCTACAGTAGCTTTTACAAAATCACTTTTCATCAAATTTACAATGAGATTTGCTTTATTTAATCTATCAAACACGTCTCTAATTAGACAAACATGATCTCTCCATTCCTCAGAATATAATATAATATCATCAATATATACAGAACAACCATTAACATCATGTAATACTTCATTCACTAATCTCTGAAAACAACTTCCACTGTTCTTTAATCCAAATGGTAACACTTTATATTGATACAGTTCATCCATTGTAACAAAAGAAGATTGTTTTCGCTCTCTCAGTCAAACCCACCGGCCAAAACCCTTTCAGCAGATCAAATTTACTCACAAATCTAGCATCTCCAACCTGGTCAATACAATCATTAATCCTAGGAATAGGATAAGAATCAGTTTTAGTTATGTTATTTATCTTTCTATAATCTGTGCAAAATCTATAGGAAACACCATCAGGCTTAAGAACTAGAACACAAGACGAACTCCATGGACTGTTACTGGGTTCAATCAAGTCATTCTCAAGCATATATTCAATTTCTCTCTTCATAATTTCCCTCATTCTTGGATTTACTCTATGTGGATGTTGCTTAATAGGGGATACACTCTCTACCTCTATATTGTGAATTACAACATTAGTTCTCCTGGGAGCATCAGAAAACAAAGATCTATATTCATTAACAACATCTATAATTTCACATTTTTTATCATGGTCTAAGTGATAAAGCTTACTCTTTAACATACTTAACACAACAGAGCTCTTCAGAATTTTATCCTCACATCTACTAAACTTTACATCATCAGGTTCATCAAACGCCTCTTCTCCCAACTCTACACATCCACAATTCACTTCATTGTTCACCCCACTCTGGTTTTCATTCTCTATACTTTCTTTCATAATATGGCTTCATCAAATTAATATGGCATAATTGATTTTTTTTGCATCTGCCTGGAGTGTTTACTACATAATTCACATCGCTCAATTTCTTTTCAACTACCCATGGGCCACTGAATCTTGCTTTTAATGGATTTCCTTGCAATGGTAGAAAGACTTGTTAGGTTCTGAATAATAAGTTCTATATACAGGAGAGAACACAAACACCTGTATAGTTTTGTAGATTCGGTTTACTGGATAAGAGTATGTACACAAAGGGGAGCAGCACTCTCCCCGGCTAGGCTCCTTAGTCAACTGCTATAGACGACGTATGGCAAGTGATACATTAGCAGCTTCCATACGTCGCCAGGCACATTAATTAGGCATGTGGGATATGGTAATAAAATTGCCACACGCTGCTAGCTAGGCTGAATAAATAATACATAAATGGAGCACATACATAATATACATACATGATATATAATCCAGCATACATAATATACATACACCTCCCTCCCCCCTATACGCTCATAGCAAAGTCTTGAGCGGACCCTTTCTTTTGGATCCGTTCTGAGCGTCGAGGGACTTCATCACTGGGAAGGGTATGGGACTCAACACTGGTGGCGGGGCCAGCAGAAGGCATTGTTACGGGGCGGAGAAAACGGCGGTTCCTCCACCACACACGACCACTGGGTAACCGCACCTGGTAGTCCCGTGACCTGCCGAGACCCATAACTACGCCTACTTTGTCCCAACGTAGGGAGGTCGGGTCCTGAACACGGACTTGGGTGCCGACACTCAACCTGGGGAGAGAACGGGCGTGGTCGTTGTAGCGGGCGGCGACGTCCTGAACACGTTCGGCGGCTCGGCGATCACAATCCTCTGTCTTGGCCTGCCACTCCTTGGAGAAGGATTGAGGGTGAGCAGGGACACAAGAACGGAGGGGGCGTCCATACAAAACCTGGGCAGGGGAGCGTCCGGTGTAGTTAGGTGTGTTGCGGAGTTCAAGAAGACCCCTGTCGAAGGCCTCGCAGTCAATGTTCCCAGAAGGGGCCACCTTAAGGATGAGGTGCTTCAGGGATTTGACAGCAGCCTCAGCGTGGCCGTTGGACTGCGGGTAATGGGGCGATGACAACACATGCCGGACTCCCCATCGGTCAAGGAACGCAGCAAAGTCCCGGCTTGTGAACTGAGGCCCTCCGTCGGTTCGCAGGCGTACAGGAACGCCCACGTCACGGAAGTAGTGGCGGAACTTGCTGATGGTGGCGGCAGACGTCGTGTCATTACCGCACTTGATGACAACCGGCCAACCAGAGAGACGGTTGACGATAACGAGGAAGGACTTTCCTGACACACAGAAAAAGTCGGCCGACACAGACTCAAAGGGGCGGGTGGGGTTGTCGTCACTCATAAAGGGTTCCTGCTGCTGGCTGGGTTGTAATACTTGGCAGGGCTCACACGCACGGACAACATTGATCCTACTCACTGCGCCATGTTAGGTTCTGAATAATTAGTTCTATATACAGGAGAGAACACAAACACCTGTATAGTTTTGTAGGTTCGGTTTACTGGATAAGAGTATGTACACAAAGGGGAGCAGCACTCTCCCCGGCTAGGCTCCTTAGTCAACTGCTATAGACGACGTATGGCAAGTGATACATTAGCAGCTTCCATACGTCGCCAGGCACATTAATTAGGCATGTGGGATATGGTAATAACATTGCCACACGCTGCTAGCTAGGCTGAATAAATAATACATAAATGGAGCACATACATAATATACATACATGATATATAATCCAGCATACATAATATACATACAAGACTAATACTTTTTCACCAGGTCTAAATTCCCTTGACCTTGTATCTTTGTCATATCACAATTTTACCTCATCCTGCGATTCTTTCAAATTTTCCGCGGCCAGTTCACGAGCTCTTAACAACCTATCTTTAAATTCTGAAACATATTAAATTAGACATGGAAGGTTTTCAGTCCCAAGCCGTTTCTCCTTGAGGATATTATGAGGCCCCCTCACATCATGTCCATACACCAACTCAAATGGGCTGAAACCTACAGATGCCTGCACAGCATCTCTTAAGACAAACAAAGCTAATGGGACACCCTCATCCCAATCTATTACCAATTCCTCACTAAATCCTTAAGGTGATCTTAAGTGTCTGATGAAATCTTTCCAAACATCCCTGTGACTGAGGATGATAAGCACTTGACAATTTTTTATGAATGTGTAAACCCCTCAAAATTTTCTTGAACATAATTGAAGTAAAATTACTTCCCTGGTCAGACTGAATAATTTCTGGCAATCCTACGCATGAAAAATACTTAATTAATTTTCTCACAATATTTTTAGTATGACTACTCCTTAAAGGTATTGCTTCTGGGAACCTAGTTGAAGTACACATAATAGTTAACAAATAACTATTTCCCCTGCGTGTCTTTGGCAAAGGCCCAACACAGTATTCTGTCAGTGGTTTTCCTTACTCCTAAATGTCCTGATAAATAAGATTCATGGGACAAAGCTATTAAATCCCTCCTGTACCTTCTAGGAACAACTATTTACCTTTTCATTTCCCAATGATCAGATACTGGAACATTCAGAGGCCTCCACTTTCTCATTAGCACACCACCTTGAAAATAAAATCCTACTGACTCATCACCAGTACTCCATTCCATTCAGCTTCACTTTTAAATTCTCTTAAACTATCATCACCTAACTGACATCTTATTAATTCTTTTTTCTCAACAAGAAAATCTGGATTAAAATCCACCTACAACTCCACCTTGTCAGTATTTGTTACATCCTCGTTACATTTCTCATTTTCCATAAACAATTCATCTAATTCATTTCATCAGCACACATATCTTTATCCTTGGCCATAGCCCTTGTTATAACACAAGCTGGGAACACATCAGTTGCCACAGCCTCCCCTTTCACCACATCATCAGAATTTGTATGGATCACATCAGTTATAGGTACATTTCCAATGCAGTACTGTATTATCTACATCACACTCCAAAGGATTATCAATCATTATTGGTTCTGGGACCACCCTGTCACCTGCCAAGTCATTTCCCAGCAACATATCTACACCATGTACAGGTAATTCCTCACTTATACCAACTTTAACCTTACCACTTATAAATCCCGTCTCAATGTTAACATAATGCAAAGGTATGGTCAGTCCTGAGCCTAACCCTCTCACCCTAACCTCTTCACCAGAGAATGATTCTGCCGTCCACTCTAGTGCACTCTTGAGGAAATACACATTACAGTAGCACTAGTTATTAAGAGACACATTTTCTATACTGCAATGCATAATATTGTTATGGTATAGATAAATCGTGTTGCTTGTCGAATACGACTAGAATTATTATTACATATTTATCCTTATGTTTTTTATGTCATGGTTCCTACAACAGGTGTTACTAAATCTTTGAAATACATTAGCCATTAAATTTTTAGAATGTCATATTACGGAAGTCAGTGATGATACTAGCAGCAGTAATATTCTGGGTATGACAACACCTTGCTTCCTCGCCTCACTGATAAAGGGATTGGTTACAGGAAACTTTGGTTATGGTGGAGATTGGTATTTGTTCTCACTGACAGGTGGAACCACAATGTGTGGTGGGGGGTGTGAGAGGGTATGCGTCCAACTTTTGAGAGTGACTGTACCTTAGCTTATATGCCAGATACTGAAATGGGACCGGAACTTTACATGATAATGAAATTATTCGTTTTGGAGACTTCCTGGCTGAACCGATAATTTGTTTATCTAGTTCCTCTGCCTGTATCAGTGCAGCAACCTTGCTGATATAGTGCACAGTTACTATATTGTACAGTACTACAAAGTGAAATACCTTAATACTGTACAGTCACCCCAAAATTTCTGTCGCCTCTCATCCTGAACCACGACCCCCGAGATTCAGACTAAAGGAGCCAGAGCAGTAGACACTGATACATTATTCTGCCCATAAATGCTTCGGATTCAAGAGTCTGAATCTCGGGGTTCAGGATGAGAGGCGGCAGGGCGTTTTTGGATGATATTACATTGGAGGCAGTAGTGCGTGCGTGGTGCACTTAGTAAGCTGGTGCTATTGTTGAATATTACACTTGTGCGATGTGGTACACCAAAGAGGTCATGGATGCACGCATAGGTGAGTGTGAGACAGGGTGAATAAATTAAGTCTATGATAGATTCACGGTTAGTTGGACAGGCTTGTACAGTATTTTACTGAACAGTGGTTTAACAGAAGAGGTTGTGTTGGTAGGTGTACAGTACATTAACACGGGAAGAGGTTGTGATGGTAGGTGTACAGTACATTAACACGGGAAGAGGTTGTGTTGGTAGGTGTACAGTACATTAACACGGGAAGAGGTTGTGATGGTAGGTGTACAGTACATTAACACGGGAAGAGGTTGTGATGGTAGGAATACAGTACATTAACACGGGAAGAGGTTGTGTTGGTAGGTGTACAGTACATTAACACGGGAAGAGGTTGTGTTGGTAGGTGTACAGTACATTAACACGGGAAGAGGTTGTGTTGGTAGATGTACAGTACATTAACACAGGAAGAAGTTGTGTTGGTAGGTGTACAGTACATTAACACGGGAAGAGGTTGTGATGGTAGGTGTACAGTACATTAACACAGGAAGAGGTTGTGATGGTAGGAATACAGTACACTAACACGGGAAGAGGTTGTGTTGGTAGGTGTACAGTACATTAACACGGGAAGAGGTTGTGTTGGTAGGTATACAGTACATTAATACGGGAGGAGGTTGTGTTGGTAGGTGTACAGTACATTAACGCGGGAAGAGGTTGTGATGGTTGGTGTACAGTACATTAACACGGGAAGAGGTTGTGTTGGTAGGTGTACAGTACATTAACACGGGAAGAGGTTGTGATGGTAGGAATATAGTACATTAACACGGGAAGAGGTTGTGATGGTAGGAATATAGTACATTAACACGGGAAGAGGTTGTGTTGGTAGGTGTACAGTACATTAACACGGGAAGAGGTTGTGATGGTAGGTGTACAGTACATTAGCACCGGAAGAGGTTGTGATGGTAGGTGTACAGTACATTAACACAGGAAGAGGTTGTGTTGGTAGGTGTACAGTACATTAACACCAGAAGAGGTTGTGATGGTAGGTGTACAGTACAATAACACAGGAAGAGGTTGTGATGGTAGGTGTACAGTACATTAACACGGGAAGAGGTTGTGTTGGTAGGTGTACAGTACATTAACACGGGAAGAGGTTGTGATGATAGGAATATAGTACATTAACACGGGAAGAGGTTGTGTTGGTAGGTGTACAGTACATTAACACGGGAAGAGGTTGTGTTGGTAGGTGTACAGTACATTAACACGGGAAGAGGTTGTGATGGTAGGTGTACAGTACATTAACACGGGAAGAGGTTGTGTTGGTAGGTGTACAGTACATTAACACGGGAAGAGGTTGTCATAGTAGGTGTACAGTACATTAACACGGGAAGAGGTTGTGTTGGTAGGAATACAGTACATTAACACGGGAAGAGGTTGTGTTGGTAGGTGTACAGTACATTAACCCGGGAAGAGGTTGTGATGGTAGGAATACAGTACATTAACACGGGAAGAGGTTGTGATGGTAGGTGTACAGTACATTAACACGGGAAGAGGTTGTGTTGGTAGGTGTACAGTACATTAACACAGGAAGAGGTTTTGATGGTAGGTGTACAGTACATTAACACGGGAAGAGGTTGTGTTGGTAGGTGTACAGTACATTAACACGGGAAGAGGTTGTGATGGTAGGTGTACAGTACATTAACACGGGAAGAGGTTGTGTTGGTAGATGTACTGATAATGCTGGCTTGTAAGGTCGTGCTGATGGGTAATGCTGGGTTGTAAGGTCGTGCTGATGGGTAATGCTGGCTTGTAAGGTCGTGCTGGTGATGGGTAATGCTGGCTTGTAAGGTCGTGCTGGTGATGGGTAATGCTGGCTTGTAAGATCGTGCTGGTGATGGGTAGTGCTGGGTTGTAAGGTCGTACTGGTGAGGGTAGTGCTGGGTTGTAAGATCATGCTGGTGATGGGTAGTGCTGGGTTGTAAGATCGTGCTGGTGATGGGTAGTGCTGGGTTGTAAGGTCGTGCTGGTGTTGGGTAATGCTGGCTTGTAAGGTCGTGCTGGTGATGGGTAGTGCTGGCTTGTAAGGTCGTGCTGGTGATGGGTAATGCTGGCTTGTAAGGTCGTGCTGGTGATGGGTAATGCTGGTTTGTAAGGTCGTGCCTATTGGCCCTTAATGGGCAGTCCCGCTTACACCCAACCCCTATCGCTCATATATCCGTCCTACCTATATTTGAAGCTATCCAACGTATTCGAGTTAATGATGAATTTTGGTCGCTTTCCACTCATCCATTACTCCACAGTATTTGCAAACCAATGTTTAACTACATCGCGCGTAAATCTAAATTTGTCTAATTTAAAACCATTGATACAAGTTCGCTCCTGGTTGGATAGTTTGAGTACCTTTGTTATATTACCTCTGTTTAGCTCTGACTTCCATTTATACACCTCTATCTTATCGCCCCTCACTCTACGTCTCTCGAAGGAGTGCAAATTATGATGCTTTAACCTGTCTCTGTGCTCAAGGTTCCTAATGCCCAGGATTAGTCTTGTCATTCACCTCTGAATTCTTTCTAGGGATTTCTATATCCATTCTGTAGTACGGTGACCAAAATTGAACTGCGTAATCCAAGTGAGGTCTCACAAGAGCAAGATATAGTTTTAGGATAACCTCGCTAGTCTTGTAACTAACACCCCTTTGTATGAACCCAAGCACTTTGTTAGCCTTCTTTCAAGCAAATATACATTGTTTACGGTAGTTGGTTTAAGATTCCTACTTATCATTACTCCTAAATCTTTCTCACAGTCAGATTTCTCAATAACAACGTTGTTCATCTGATATCTGGTTTCTCTGTTTACATCTCTTAGACTAAGTACTTTACATTTGTCCACATTAAATTTCATCGGCAATTTTAGGGCCATGTGAAAAATTTGCGGAGTCCTCGTCAGATTTAATTTTAATGTCATAACAAATTTACTTATGTTGCTGTCCATGCCTATATCTATGTCGTTATTGTATATAATAAATACTAATGGTCCAAGTATTGAGCCTTGGGGTACTCCACTTGTGACATTACCCCAATTGAATTTAATGTCGTTAATGTTTACTCGCTGTTTCCTGTCCCGTAACCATGCCCTAATCCATTTTAGAATATCTCTTCCAATTCCACGAGCCTCCACTTTTCGTACAGGTATTAGTCTTTTGTAAGGGATTCTGTCGAAAGCCTTGCTAAAGTCGAGATGTAACACGTCATAATCGCGCCCATCGTCCACTGATTCGAAAACAATTGAAAAGAATGTTAATGGATAAGTCAGACATGAACGCCCACTTGTGAAACCATGTTGGGAATCATTGATTAACCTGTGCTTCTCCAGGTGATTTCGAATAGAGTTTGAAATTATTGCTTCCAGTAATTTGCCTACAATTGATGTTAAACTGACTGGACGGTAGTTAGAGGATAGCGATCTATCTCCCTTTTTGAAAATCGGTATCACATTCGCTATCCTCCAGGATTCTGATACTACACCCGATTTTATTGACATGTTAAACAAATTTGCTTAGGGCATACTAAGCTCTTCCTTACATTCTTTTAGTTTGTCTATTTGCTTACTAACATCGTTAATAGTCACTATTATCTCGCTTAATCTATTTTCTTCACTATCTCTGTACAGGTATAATGGTATATACACCTAGTTGGTGCCTCGGGCATTATGTTTAAATTTTCGGTGGTGAAAACTGTTGAAAAATATCTATTCAGATTATTGCTCATGTCTCTGTCGTTATCAGTTAGCTCGCCAGTATCTGACTGTATTGGTCCAATCTTGTCTCGTGTTTTAGTTTGATACATTTGGAAGAATCCCATGGGGGTTTGACTTCGCCTCCCATGCTATTTGCTTTTCTTATCTCGGTCTTAACCCTACTGGCCAATACCTTATAATAATCTCGAAGGTAAACTTCATGATTTATTCTCCTACCTATAGCCTTTCTTTGTCCAATAAAATTATTTAAATAATTATTTATACATTTTGGGTCATTGTCATTTGAAACGAGTTTTCTGAATGAAATGTTCTGCCTTTGCGCATTAAGTAACTCATTATTTAAATTGTTGTGGAACTTGTCAACCTCACATCTCGTGATCAAGTCATCCTTAACCATCATATTTTGTTAGGTTATCATTGTCAGGTTACCAGGTAAAGTGAGGTCGCCCTCTGTGGGTACATTGTGTGGGGTCACCTCACGCGAGGTCATGTAATTGTCCCCCAAACGTAATACCCCTTCTCTCAGCTGCCTTTTCAACATGTCAAAGTTTGCCCTTCTGAAATCTGGGACTTTAATGGAATTTTCCTTGCAACTGACATTAAGTTTTACTTTGAATCCCACTTCTTTGTGATCGTTGTTAGCTCGTTCATTTCCTACCTCGACAATACTAAAGAGGTGTTCTCTGTTTAACAAAACTAAATCGAGTATATTATTACCCCGGGAGGGTTCTACTCTATGTTGACTTAGGAAACAGTCCTGAACTGTTTCAAGAAAATCCTCTGATTCTGATTTACCTGTAAGGTTGGTCCAATCTATTTGACTAAAATTAAAGTCGCCTACTATACAGACTTTGCTATGCCTGGATGCTCTGCGCATTTCATCCCCAAAAAGTCTCTCATTGACTCTATCAAGATTAGGAGGTCTATATATTACTCCTGTGATTAATTTTTTTCTACCATCGGTTAATTCTATCCATATTGTTTACTGAATTCAGTTCAGTTTTTATTTCCTTATTGATTTCACACTTAAAATTATCCCTGACATAGATTGCTACCCCGCCTCCTGTCTTAATCTGCCTATCGGTATGGACTAATTTGTAACCTTTAATTTGGTATTCGACAGGTAACTCACGCGAGTCTAAGTTTATCCATGTTTCGGTGAATGCTATTATATCGATTTTTTGGGTGCATACCAACTCCCTGATATCATCCATTTTGTTTCTCATACTTCTACTGTTTGTGTTGTAAACATTTAAGTAGGTCGTGATCTGAGTCTTTGTCATGTTTAGGTTTTAACTCCTTGCCTAATTTAGTTTTGTCATCATTCCTTGCACTATATCTTTAACTTTTCATTTTATTCACCTACTCCCACTGCAGTCTCCTCGATCCCCGTGCCCACACATTCCCCTTCGACATCTTATGAACTGCCCGCTCGAGACAGCCAGCCATGGTTGCCTTTCCATCCCTAGACAAATGTACCCCATCCCTAGCATAAAGGTCCCTTCTGCTGTAAAAGTTGTCCCAGTTGTCAATGAATGTGACTTATATTGACTTGCAATATCTGTCACGATCAGCCATTGACACCAACTGCCCTTGACAACCATTCATTGCCAACTCTCCTTCTAAGCAGGACACCACATATGATGTGGATCCCTCCCTTCACCCTATTACGTTCGATAGCTGTTTTGAGCTTAACAACGGAGCTCCTCACTCCTAGACTAGCCAATATCATTGCCTCCTGCACTGAGGCAGATAATGGGTTTGTTCCCATTACCAGACAAGATAGTTGACATCCTATCAACTAAGCCCCCACCCCAGCTCCTGGCAAACACACCCACATCCTATTTTTATTTTTAACACAAAAAGCTCTATCCAGGTACCGTACCTGGGAATCACCAACAAGTACCTTCCTTGTCAACCCTGTCCCTGCCTATGTTACCATCCAATTCGTCTATCAAAGGACTAAAAGAGTTAGTACACTTAGCTGTTGTCGTTTCCTTGTCTTTTCTCACAACCATTTCAGTCGTTCCTCTCCCCACAACCTTCCATTCGCCTGTCTCTTCGTCAGACATGGGCTTTCCTTGTCTCTTGTCTTCCTCCTTCATCCTCTCAATCATTTCCTTTAATTTCAAGTTTTTGTTCTTGGCCTTCTCTAACTCAGCCCTCACAAGGCCACAGTCCTGCTTACAACTAACACAAACTATTACTGACTGGATGATGCTGGTTTCTATGGTCGTGCTGGTGATGGGTGATGCTAGCTCGTGAGGTCGTGCTGGTGATGGGTGATGCTAGCTTGTGAGGACGTGCTGGTGATGGGTGATGCTAGCTCGTGAGGTCGTGCTGGTGATGGGTGATGCTAGCTCGTGAGGTCGTGCTGGTGATGGGTGATGCTAGCTCGTGAGGTCGTGCTGGTGATGGGTGATGCTAGCTTGTATGGTCGTGCTGGTGATGGGTAATGCTGGCTTTTAAGGTCGTGCTGGTGATGGGTGTTGGTAGCTTGTAAGGTCGTGCTGGTGATGGGTGATGCTAGCTGGTAAGGTCGTGCTGGTGATGGGTGATGCTAGCTGGTAAGGTCGTGCTGGTGATGGGTGATTCTACCTGGTAAGGTCGTGCTGGTGATGGGTGATGCTGGCTTTTAAGGTCGTGCTGGTGATGGGTGATGCTAGCTGGTAAGGTCGTGCTGGTGATGGGTGATTCTAGCTTGTAAGGTCGTGCTGGTGATGGGTAGTGCTGGCTTTTAAGGTCGTGCTGGTGATGGGTGATGCTAGCTGGTAAGGTCGTGCTGGTGATGGGTAATGCTGGCTTTTAAGGTCGTGCTGGTGATGGGTGATGCTAGCTGGTAAGGTCGTGCTGGTGATGGGTAATGCTGGCTTTTAAGGTCGTGCTGGTGATGGGTGATGCTGGCTTTTAAGGTCGTGCTGGTGATGGGTGATGCTAGCTGGTAAGGTCGTGTTGGTGATGGGTGATGCTAGCTTGTAAGGTCGTGCTGGTGATGGGTGATGCTAGCTGGTAAGGTCGTGTTGGTGAGTGTTGGTGATGGGTAATGCTGGCTTGTAAGGTCGTGTTGGTGATGGGTGATGCTAGCTGGTAAGGTCGTGCTGGTGATGGGTGATGCTAGCTTGTATGGTGGTGTTGGTGATGGGTAATGGTAGCTTGTAAGGTCGTGCTGGTGATGGGTGATGCTAGCTTGTAAGGTCGTGCTGGTGATGGGTGATGCTAGCTTGTAAGGTCGTGTTGGTGATGGGTGATGCTGGGTTGTAAGGTCGTGTTGGTGATGGGCTGATGCTGGGTTGTAAGGTCGTGCTGGTGATGGGTGATGCTGGGTTGTAAGGTCGTGTTGGTGATGGGCTGATGCTGGGTTGTAAGGTCGTGCTGGTGATGGGTGATGCTGGGTTGTAAGGTCGTGCTGGTGATGGGTGATGCTGGGTTGTAAGGTCGTGCTGGTGATGGGTGATGCTGGGTTGTAAGGCCGTGCTGGTGATGGGTGATGCTGGGTTGTACGGTCGTGCTGGTGATGGGTGATGCTGGGTTGTAAGGTCGTGCTGGTGATGGCTGATGCTGGGTTGTAAGGTCGTGTTGGTGATGGGTGATGCTAGCTGGTAAGGTCGTGTGGTGATGGGCTGATGCTGGGTTGTAAGGTCGTGCTGGTGATGGGTGATGCTGGGTTGTAAGGTCGTGTTGGTGATGGGCTGATGCTGGGTTGTAAGGTCGTGCTGGTGATGGGTGATGCTGGGTTGTAAGGTCGTGTTGGTGATGGGTGATGCTGGGTTGTAAGGTCGTGCTGGTGATGGGTGATGCTAGCTTGTAAGGTCGTGTTGGTGATGGGTGATGCTAGCTTGTAAGGTCGTGCTGGTGATGGGTGATGCTAGCTGGTAAGGTCGTGTTGGTGATGGGTAATATTAGCTGGTAAGGTCGTGCTGGTGATGGGTGATTCTAGCTTGTAAGGTCGTGCTGGTGATGGGTAGTGCTGGCTTTTAAGGTCGTGCTGGTGATGGGTGATTCTAGCTGGTAAGGTCGTGCTGGTGATGGGTAATGCTGGCTTTTAAGGTCGTGCTGGTGATGGGTGATGCTAGCTGGTAAGGTCGTGCTGGTGATGGGTAATGCTGGCTTTTAAGGTCGTGCTGGTGATGGGTGATGCTGGCTTTTAAGGTCGTGCTGGTGATGGGTGATGCTAGCTGGTAAGGTCGTGTTGGTGATGGGTGATGCTAGCTTGTAAGGTCGTGCTGGTGATGGGTGATGCTAGCTGGTAAGGTCGTGTTGGTGATGGGTAATGCTGGCTTGTAAGGTCGTGTTGGTGATGGGTGATGCTAGCTGGTAAGGTCGTGCTGGTGATGGGTGATGCTAGCTTGTATGGTGGTGTTGGTGATGGGTAATGGTAGCTTGTAAGGTCGTGCTGGTGATGGGTGATGCTAGCTTGTAAGGTCGTGCTGGTGATGGGTGATGCTAGCTTGTAAGGTCGTGTTGGTGATGGGTGATGCTGGGTTGTAAGGTCGTGTTGGTGATGGGCTGATGCTGGGTTGTAAGGTCGTGCTGGTGATGGGTGATGCTGGGTTGTAAGGTCGTGTTGGTGATGGGCTGATGCTGGGTTGTAAGGTCGTGCTGGTGATGGGTGATGCTGGGTTGTAAGGTCGTGCTGGTGATGGGTGATGCTGGGTTGTAAGGTCGTGCTGGTGATGGGTGATGCTGGGTTGTAAGGTCGTGCTGGTGATGGGTGATGCTGGGTTGTAAGGTCGTGCTGGTGATGGGTGATGCTGGGTTGTAAGGTCGTGCTGGTGATGGCTGATGCTGGGTTGTAAGGTCGTGTTGGTGATGGGTGATGCTAGCTGGTAAGGTCGTGTTGGTGATGGGCTGATGCTGGGTTGTAAGGTCGTGCTGGTGATGGGTGATGCTGGGTTGTAAGGTCGTGTTGGTGATGGGCTGATGCTGGGTTGTAAGGTCGTGCTGGTGATGGGTGATGCTGGGTTGTAAGGTCGTGTTGGTGATGGGTGATGCTGGGTTGTAAGGTCGTGCTGGTGATGGGTGATGCTAGCTTGTAAGGTCGTGTTGGTGATGGGTGATGCTAGCTTGTAAGGTCGTGCTGGTGATGGGTGATGCTAGCTGGTAAGGTCGTGTTGGTGATGGGTAATATTAGCTGGTAAGGTCGTGCTGGTGATGGGTGATGCTAGCTGGTAAGGTCGTGTTGGTGATGGGTAACATTATAAAGTTAAGCCACACATTTGTGATATAGCTTCCTGTGTTTTTATCACCAAGGCTTCTCTCAATTAAGGTAGTATCTCCTGTATGTTTTAGTTTGTTTTGATATTAGTTTTGTACTTTGGTCTCCCGTCATTTTTAGTAGTTGTAAATTATAATACTATTTTAACTTTAAAAGTTTTGTGAAAGGAAATTTTTTTAATAATATTTAATTTTTTATATTACTTGTAATTTTGAACTTTTAGTCTGTTTTCTGCCTCTTATGATGGAAAATAAAAACGAAATGTTAGTAAATTAAGAAACCGAACGTAGTCAATATGTTTGTGTTTTTCCTTGTTCTCCTCTTCACACACACACACACAGGCCTATGGAGGTGTCTGTGTGAGAGAGAGCTGGGAGGGGCGTGGCCAGTTTCTGTGTTGAGTGTAATATAAGAAGGATCGTGATGCACTGATAGCAGAGTGTTATCAGTGTTAAAAGGGAAGTAGCGAGGGTGTGGCCTTGGGAGAGAGAGAGAGAGAGAGAGATCCTAAAATCAGATCGTCATACAATTACTAATGAAACTATGATAAACATGGTACAGTGTGTGTGTGTGTGTCCCTCTTCTTCTCTAAAATGGCTAAGCTCCCTCATGACTCTACTTGTTAATATGTACAGGTACTGATTCTTATGTTTATTTTTCCCCAGGTAAGGAAAGACTTGTATTGACGGCTGACAGCTGTTTCAACCACTTCACGGTGAGTTCTTCTGTCTGTGTGTTTTTATGTTCGCCAGATTGGAGTAAGTTTCTGTTTATATTTCTATAACCTAAGGAAATTTAGCTCATGATGGTAAAATTAGCTCAGTTTTATTTAAGACACTAATTGCCATCACAACGGAACTAAAATATACCTAAATTGGTTTAGTCAAGGCTAGGTTCTTAGGTTGGTTAGTGTTGATGTTATTCATGTATTATTTGTGGTATTATCAACAATCTACACCTTCATATCTACATAGAAACCTATTTGAATTGTTGAAAAGGGAAGAACAACTCTTTGTATATAAATTTCTGCTGTTTTAGAATTACCCCTAAAATACATTGTTATCAACCCAGTCCCTGAACGTGTCATTAAGGATGTACCTGGTTGAGCTAGCAAGCCTTGTCAACACCTTCCTTAAATGGCCCGAAAAATAAATGTAGCGGAATCAGACATATTGTGGGTAACACCCTCTGGTGCCTTTGCGTCAGAACAGTAATGGGAGATATCTTATTGGCCACCACCAAACTACTGATAACAAATTACTTGGGCAACAGTCCGTGCATTAAAGGTCACTGTCAACAACACCACTGGGGAGAAGGTGAAGTAAAATGTGACTTCAAGTGCGTTTTCAACTAGACCAGAAGAAGTGAAGTACCAAAGCCATCCATCTCTGTTTCCTCTGTCTCCTGCCCGGCGTGTCATCTTGGTTCGGCAAAGTCCTAAACCTGCTGTTTGGTGAGATTGAGATTAATTTATTGTAAGGCATTCATTAAGGGGCATCTTGCTGGATGCCTGCAGGCACTCCAACAGTACCCTGCTTGGGACACCCGTGGACACCAGCGTTATCACCGTTGTCCTCCAAAATAAGCTCCTGTATTGTACATTAAGAAGTTATGATGGAGAAAAGAATAGACCAGCACCTGGATGCCCATGACACCTTGTACCTCCTCACAAAGTGTCTCTGTGTGCATAGGCTGATGTACCTCCTGAGGTGTGCACCGTCCTACACCCGCCACTAGTTAGTGTAGGGTGATGAGCTCTTAAACCAGTCCATAGAGGTGATAAACCTCTCCCTGAAGGACTCAGTGGGAACAAGCATCTCTCCGTTTAAACGAGAGGAATATTTATTGGCACTTGTCTTACTGCATGGCATCCAACGACCATGAAGGGAGCATCATTCCAGAACGCCTTAGGATAGTTGCAGGAGTTTGTGACAACAACCAAGTGGGGGAAAACTTACACCGCAAGCGGCTACATCAACGCCCCTAAAGGACTGCCGACAAACCCAAAGTTATGGAGCTGCTGGTTGACGGGTTCTACTATCAGGTCTGTGTGAAGTTTAATTTATTACTTCCAGCACTTGTCTGCTTAATAGCCGTTCGGAGAGAACCTGCGATGTTTGGTTGGGTCACACTGGATGACACCTGCTGTAATAATATGATTTATGTTTACACAGAGTTTATATGCTGTATATGAACTGAATAACGTGGGCGGTGGGACACTTGCGGAGGAAGGTGTGGGTGTTAGGCCCACCCAAGGTCAATATATATTGATTGGCCTTGTGCCCACCATATGGCCGCGCTGGAGGATAAAGGTGCGAGGAGACAAGGGGGAAGAGAAAATGTTCAAAAGGAGTAAAGGAAACACCAACAGTATTACAAGAATTACCGAGATAATTTAACTGTGTGAAGATTAAGCATCTCAGCTTATTTCACCTGATGATTAAACACCTTAACACTACTTGGAGGATTACGTCGGGTTAATACTATAGTGCGTTATTTCCCAGCTGAGAACAGATGTCCCGCCCCCTCCTGAAAAGTTACAGCTGATTGACTGTTGCAAACCTATCCGATTTTGTCCTTAAGTAATGATGTATTTCTTAATGAGTTTATTCATAATCGTTGGGATGACCGTTTCTGACGAGAAAGATATTTAGCTAAATTATATAAAGATACACACATTCATTATTTCAAACATAAGCACGTGGGAAGTTTATCAGAAGTATTATACATGAATTAACTGTTAAACTCTGGTAGCAAATTCATGCTTTTGGAGGATCCATTTAATATATACTTATTTTTACCCACAATAAGTCATACTAAGACAAATTATGTATCAGTAATACTACATTATGCAAAAACTAACATTTTAAAAGACCAGAATCACATTGAAATATTACACGACCGTCAGCAGTACTGTTCTTGATTCCACAACGTGGGCTGGTAGACTGTTTCTTAGATCTGCCAGCCTCTGTGTGAAGAAGTATTTCCTTGTATTCGTTCTGCATGATAACTTGATGAACTTGTAGTTATGTCCTCTCGTGTGACAGCACAGAGAAATGGCCCTGGTTCACGTTTTCCATCCCTTTCCGAATTTTGTTTCATTGAGATCTGCCTTATTTTGTAGGGTTGTAGTCTCAAGGCCCTCAGTCTACAGTACCTGGATAACCGAAATGATATAGTACCCAAATCATCTTAGTCTCTCTGTGTTGCACCTTTTCTAGGGATGCTAGGTTCTTAGGGAGGTAGGATTTCCATATTGCCTGTATACAGTAATCCAGACTGGGACGTACTTGAGAGTTGTACAGTTGAAGGAGCATTTTCAAATCTTTGTATTCAAAGGTACGCTTTATAATTCCCAGATCTCGATATGCTTTCCTCACTGCTGCCTCCACTTCAGTGAATGATATACTCGTATCACAACGCCAAGATATTTCTCCTTATTAACAGTATCTATGAAAGTGTTACGAACAAAATAGTTGTGATTAGGGTTGTTGTATCCTACGTGTAGGGCCTTGCATTTTATAATGTTAAGGAGTATTTGCTAGTCTCAAGACCATTTGAACAGCTCATGCAGGTCTTACTGCATTGTTGCGACATCGTCTTGGCTTGCCACCTTCCCAAATATTTTCGTGGAGGGGGGATGTAGGGTGGTGAGGGGTGGATGGCATAAGTGTGGTGTGTGTGTGGATGGGGAAGGAGAGGTAGGATAGAGAGGGGTAGGTCGCAAAAGGAGAAGGGGGTGGAGCGGTGCGTGTGGAGGTAGAGAGAGAGGGTAGGTAAGAGGTAGTGAGAGGTGGGTGGCAGGACGGGGTGGGCGGCAGCAGTGTGGCGTTTGGTGAGGCTGCGTGAGGATCGCCAGTAGCTCGCTGGTGGGTACAACTTCACTCGTGGCGTGGGTCAAACACACACGTCCACAGTGTCACACGTGTTAAGCTCCTCTTGTTATGTACATCTGTTGAGACTAGTAGAAACGTATCAATTACCTTGAATATCAGGTATATATATATCTGAAATAAGGCGTAAATACAGAGCTGTGTAAAGTTATATATGTGTCACAAGTGAACGTTTTAAAGGATATTTGTACAGCTAAACATGATAATAAAGTGAAACCTGGTTATTAATATGCGACGCTAGTGGACATTTCCTAAGTGAACACTGACCTCTCTTTACTTAACTTATGTATCTATAAACAGTAGTAAATATTTATTAATAGTGTCAGCTGGGAAGTAATTATCCTGATTTATACATAGGCTATATATATGTGTGTGTGTGTGTGTGTGTGAAATAAGGTGCACATACAGACCTGTTGAGACTGAGGTCTGGTAACTCTCCAAAGTATTCGACACTAGAAAACTGCTTCAGTAACCACCGGTAAAGATACAGTGGCTCCCAAGTGACCACATGCGCTTTATTCCTATTTGGTTACATCTAGTTGTGCGGTTTATTCCCAAGTGGTGTGTTATTCTGAAGGAAAATTAATGGTGTCAGTATTCTTAAGTGGTGAAAATAGTGGTGATATGAAAACAATGGTGTCAGTTATTCCTAAGTGGTGAAAATAGTGGTGATATGAAAACAGTGGTGTCACTTATTCCTAATTGGTGAAAATAGGGATGTTATGAAAACAATGGTGTAAATTATTCCTGAGTGGTGTAACTAGTGTTTAATTGCCACACACCACTGTATCATACAAGGGTGTACTATTGACACGCCTGTCTCTTCAACCTGGTGCCAATAGTCCACGGTAAGCTCACCACGACCGCCACTTACTGATACAGGAGTGTTGTAAGTTATGTTGAGGGCCACTACCTCCACCACCACCACTACCTCCTCCACCACCGCCACTACCTCCTCCACCACCACCACTACCTCCTCCTCCACCACCACCACCTCCTCCTCCACCACCACCACTACCTCCTCCACCATCACCACCACTACCTCCTCCACCATCACCACCACTACCTCCACCATCACCACCACTACCTCCCCCACCATCATCACCACTACCTCCCCCACCATCACCACCACTACCACCTCCACCATCACCACCACTACCTCCACCATTACCACCACTACCTCCTCCACCAACACCACCACTACCTCCTCCACCATCACCACCACTACCTCCTCCACCATCACCACCACTACCTCCTCCACCATCACCACCACTACCTCCTCCACCATCACCACCACTACCTCCCCCACCATCATCACCAGTATTTCCTCCACCATCACCACCACTACCTCCTCCACCATCACCACCACTACCTCCTCCACCATCACCACCACTACCTCCTCCACCATCACCACCACTACCTCCTCCACCATCACCACCTCCTCCACCATCACCACCACTAACCTCCCCCACCATCACCACCACTACCTCCTCCACCATCACCACCACTACCTCCTCCACCACCACTACCTTCTCCACCATCACCACCACTACCTCCTCCACCATCGCCACCAGTATTTCCTCCTCCATCACCACCACTACCTCCTCCACCACCGCCACTACCTCCACCACCGCCACTACCTCCTCCACCACCACTACTACCTCCTCCTCCACCACCACTACCTCCCCCACCATCACCACCACTACCTCCTCCACCATCACCACCAGCATTTCCTCCACCATCACCACCACTACCTCCTCCACCATCACCACCACTACCTCCTCCACCATCACCACCACTACCTCCTCCACCATCACCACCACTACCTCCACCATCACCACCACTACCTCTCCCACCATCACCACCACTACCTCCCCCACCATCACCACCACTACCACCTCCACCATTACCACCACTACCTCCTCCATCACCACCACTACCTCCTCCACCAACACCACCATTACCTCCTTCACCATCACCACCACTACCTCCTTCACCATCACCACCACTACCTCCTCCACAATCACCACCACTACCTCCTCCACCATCACCACCACTACCTCCCCCACCATCATCACCAGCATTTCCTCCACCATCACCACCACTACCTCCTCCACCATCACCACCACTACCTCCACCATCACCACCACTACCTCCTCCATCACCACCACTAACCTCCTCCACCATCACCACCACTACCTCCTCCATCACCACCACTACCTCCTCCACCATCATCACCACTACCTCCTCCACCATCACCACCAGTACCTCCTCCACCATCACCACCATTACCTCCTCCACCATCACCACCAGTACCTCCTCCACCATCACCACCACTAACCTCCCCCACCATCACCACCACTACCTCCTCCACCATCACCACCACTACCTCCTCCACCATCACCACCACCACTACCTCCTCCACCATCACCACCAGTACCTCCTCCACCATCACCACCACTAACCTCCCCCACCATCACCACCACTACCTCCTCCACCATCACCACCACTACCTCCTCCACCATCACCACCACTACCTCCTCCACCATCACCACCACTACCTCCACCATCACCACCACTACCTCCTCCATCACCACCACTAACCTCCTCCACCATCACCACCACTACCTCCTCCATCACCACCACTACCTCCTCCACCATCATCACCACTACCTCCTCCACCATCACCACCAGTACCTCCTCCACCATCACCACCATACCTCCTCCACCATCACCACCAGTACCTCCTCCACCATCACCACCACTAACCTCCCCCACCATCACCACCACTACCTCCCCCACCATCACCACCACTACCTCCTCCACCATCACCACCACTACCTCCTCCACCATCACCACCTCCTCCACCATCACCACCTCCTCCACCATCACCACCACCACCTCCTCCACCATCACCACCTCCTCCACCATCACCACCACTACCCCCCCCCCCCCACCACCACCCAGGATAATATCAGTGAAAGTCTCCCATGAACTGCTTACTGTACCCCGCCTGTCATACACGATCCTTATGAGATAACAATGTGTGTGTGTGTGTGTGCGCGCGCGCGCGTGCGTGCGTGCGCACTGGTAGCACATACACACACGTCACGTCGCATAACATCACATGATACCTGGAATAGAACCATGAAATCGAACACGTGTCATCAAGGGGGCGGCCACAGTGAGTGGGGAGAGGGGGGGGGGATAAGAGTCAGGGGGTCTCCGTTAATTTAATGGTGATTATTTTGGAATAGTGACTGTGATAATGATGATAACTGATGATGATGATTTATGATGATGATGATTGTAATAATTAAGGATGTCGATGATAATTAATAATTAATTGATGATGACGATAATAATAATGTTATTGATGAAGACAACACTGAGGCAAAATTTAAGTAGTATAAGATATAACAATACAAAGAAAATATAAAAGTAAAAAAAAAACGATTCAAGAAAAATTTTATATATAAATTTTTGTATGAATTTTCTTGTGACGTTTTTTACAAGGAAAGTTTTATTTAGTGAGAAGTGTTGACGCAGGGTGACAACAGCTTACATTCTGCCCTAAGTGTCCAGTAATGCCCAGAATGGAGAACCAGTAGAGAGAGAGAGAGAGAGAGAGAGAGAGAGAGAGAGAGAGAGAGAGAGAGAGAATTTTTTTCCTTCTTTTGAGATTATATTGAAGAGAGAGAGAGAGAGAGAGAGAGTATACCCGTTTCACAATTGGTGGTGCGTGAGTCATCGTGTGTGAGAGAGATGTGGAGAGGTCATGACCTTTTTTACCTGTACATACACAGCTGCTGTTGGGTCAGGGAGGCTGCTGTGTGACCCTAACCTTCTCTACCCCCTCTCACCCTCCTCCACCTAACATAACATAACATAACCTACTCCCCATGTTACCTAACTTAAAATAACGTAACATACAAAACCAAACATGATATAACATAACATAATTTAATTCCCACTTAACCTAACCCAATGTAATATAACTTACTTTCCAGTTTGTTTCTCTGTGAAAGTTTTTCGTACGTTTCTGATCCTATTAATAACTGCCCGTCTTGAGAGAGAGAGTGTCAGGTTTTTTGTATTCATCTTATGTTAGTTATTAAAACAAATATTTGTGTAAAATTGTTTACCTTATTTTATATATATATATATATATATATATATATATATATATATATATATATATATATATATATATATATATATATATATATATATATATCTTGATAAAATCACACGGGAAAATGGAAACAACGGAGTACCTTAGCTTTCGTCTTTATTCAAGACATCTTCAGAGGCAACTGGATTACATGGACAGAGAGAGGCTTAAATATACAGGGTGACCTAAAAACATGAGGTCAGGTCAAAATGATGACATTTCTAATTCACATATACGCAATAGCAGTGATTTAATTGATAAACTCAAGAAACACAACGAACCTTGCGAATTAATAAGTTTTGATGTAAATTCACTGTTCACTAGAGTACCTGTCAAAGACTTACTTTCATTTCTTAAAGATAAATTACAACTGCTAGATTTAACTATTGAACATGATACTTTCCTGAAATTGATAGAGTTATGCGTAACTGACAATGTGTTTAGTGCAAATGGGAAGTTCTACAAGCAAATATTTGGTATGAGCATGGGTAATTGTCTTTCTGCTCCTCTAGCCTGTATTTATATGGAGTTTTTTGAGTCTAGATTACTACCCAATATAGTGGACTTTATTCCTCCATGGTATAGATATGTAGATGATGTTCTTTGTCTTTGGCCTATAAACAGTGACCCATTTGAATTTTTAGACAAACTTAATAATATTGTCCCCAGTATCACGTTCAAAATTGAAAGAGAAATAAATGAATCCCTTCCATTTCTTGATATGCTTATCATGAGAAATGGCCAAAACTATAAATTCAAGGTATATAGAAAGCCCACACAGGTAGACAGTTTCATTCACTTTTTATCGAATCACCTTGAGTCTACCAAAATGTCAGTTTTTTCTGTTATGTTCTTAAGATGTCTGCGTATTTGTGACTCTGAATTTATTGACGATGAATTGAAACACATTCGTTCTATTGCACATAAACTTGGGTACCCTTCTGTGTTTGTTGATCGTTGTTTTAATAGGGCTAAAAAATCCTTTCATTCCTCTCAAACCAGACAAGTTCCTACACTTAAGAATATTTTGACTCTGCCCTATCGTAATGAATTTGTCCCGTTAGTTCGGTCCCTCAAGCTTCTAAATATTAATGTTGTTTTCAAGTATGACTCAACCATTACTAATATGTTAATAAGGAATAGCCCAAGTTTGAATGTAAATGGTAGTGTTTATTGTATTCCATGTAGCAAATGTAATTGTAATTATGTAGGTCAGACAGGAAAAACACTGCAGCTCAGAATCAAACAACATAAGTATAATATTAGAACTGCATCTGAAAGCAGTGCCTTGTTCGTTCATGTTAGGAATAATAATCACCCCATTGCTTGGGAAAAAAGCTTAGAAGTTTTCAAATCATCTTGTGTCACAGAAAGACTTCTTGTTGAAGCTAGTTTGATTAAGGAATTAAAATCAATAAACCTTAGTGATGGTCAGTTCAAAACTGATAATATGTTACATAAATTTATTTGTCAGTGGCCCAAGGTTAAAAATGCTTTAAAAACCTTTGATCTAGATGTATGATAGTTATTTTGTGGGTCCCCTTTTTTTTCTGACCTGACTTGACTAGTCACGTCACCACCCTTCTCTTAAGCTCCTCTACGTGTGTGTTGGTGTGGGGATTAGTGGATGTCATCATTTTGACCTGACCTCATGTTTTTAGGTCACCCTGTATATTTAAGCCTCTCTCTGTCCATGTAATCCAGTTGCCTCTGAAGATGTCTTGAATAAAGACGAAAGCTAAGGTACTCCGTTGTTTCCATTTTCCCGTGTGATTTTATCAAGATATATATATATATATATATATATATATATATATATATATATATATATATATATATGTATGTATATGTATATATATATGTAACTTCAGCACTTCAGCAATGGACTTGTTTCGTGGAAAGCGTAGTTTCATAACGAAGAGGAGAACCAGGGAAAACACAAACAACTTGACTAAGTTGGGTTTCATTAATCACTAATGTTTCGGAAAATCATTTTCCATCAAAATATCTCCCTCAGTAAATAGTTCCGTTGTTGGTCTCTACCCAGTCTGTGCCTTCGGCTGTTTTCTAATTTTTTTTATTTATTTGTTATGATCAATTATTACAAGTTGCAATATACATTTTTTGCTATTATTTAGTTACTTGTTAACGCACTAACGATCAAATGGGTCGGAGGGGCTGGGAGTAGATGTCTGCACACACACACACCCACACACACACACACATAAAAAAAGGGCTGGCCCACTGTACACACCCAGAAATAAGAGGGCGGAGTATGTCACCTAGGCGGGAGGGGTTGAGATGGGGTGGTTCGCGTATATTTAGAGAAAGGCGAGATAGATTACCCGTGTATAATTGTCTGTGGGGAGGACTGTGATGCTGGTGTGTGTGTGTGTGTGTGTGTGTGTGTGACCATTTGGCAGAGGTGGTATTGTTCAGTGTTGGCTCCACCACTCATATCTGTGACACCTGTGAAAGCATTGTTGATTTACGGGCCTATGTGGCTGGTGTGTGCTCATGTTCACCGGTGTTAAAATAATCATATCACATAATTATATCACAAACCAGTACCAGCAAATTCACTTCTTAGACCGGGATGAAATTTGGCTGCGTCCAATTACTTCACCGCGAACATGGACGTGCACCAGTCCTCCATACTCTTACCAACACACCCCGTGGCTCAGGGAGTATTCATGCCATATTTCAATAGGATGAGGAACCCGAAGGAGATAATGGTGTTCACAGATCCCTAATTTGTGTTTTTTATTATATAGATTAATTGGGTCACCTGTAGATTTACCCCCCTTTAGCTTATTATAAAACAGACTTACGCCACCTACGGAGTTATAGGTTACTGTTAGGGTGGTTAAACTTGTGGTGAAATAAACGGAGAGGGCTAAGCTTCAGGTGGTGTGATTAATGCCGCGGTTAAGTTGGGCCAGTTCTTAAAGGAAAGAATAACCGGATGAGCCCTGAGAGAGTTGGTTAAGTGACAGCTGTAGTTTTATGTCCGGTTGTCGGGCGTCACGAGGCCAACAAGATGTAAACAAGGGAGCCAGACCCTTACTGCTGGCTCCACTGCTCACAGGCGAGGTGGTCACTGTGGTTAATATTTTATCCGGACCCTCCATTCAAGTCGTAATTTACACACACAGGTCGTGGCCCACACACACACACAGGTCGTGGTCCACACACAGCTCGTGGCCCACATACATACAGGTTGTCGTGGCCCACAGACAGCTCGTGGTTCACAGACAGCTCGTGGCCCACACACAGGTCGTGGCCCACACACAGGTCGTGGCCACACACACACAGCTCGTGGCCCACACACACACAGGTCGTCGTGGCCCACAGACAGCTCGTGGCTCACAGACAGCTCGTGGCCCACAGACAGGTCGTGGCCCGCCCACAGACAGCTCGTGGCCCACAGACAGCTCGTGGCTCATAGACAGCTCGTGGCTCATAGACAGCTCGTGGCCTACACACAGGTCGTGGCCACACACAGGTCGTGGCCACACACAAGGGGGATGCTCTGTTATCTAGTCATATTGACATAACTGTGCCGGTAACCTTAATCAGTCCGTCTTCCTTAACATGTAAAGTACTCAGTATAGGAGATGTAAACAGGGAAACCAGATACCAAATGAACAACGATGCCATAGAGAAATCCGACTGCGAGAGAGATTTAGGAGTAATGATAAGTAGGAACCTTAAGCCCAGTAAACAATGTGTTTTTGCTCGTAACAAGGCTAATAAAGTACTTGGGTTCATACAAAGGAGTGTTAGTTACAAGACTAGCGAGGTCATCCTAAAACTGTATCTTGCTCTTGTGAGACCTCACCTGGATTACGCAGTTCAGTTCTGGTCACCGTATTACAGAATGGATATAGAATCCTTGGAAAGAATTCAGAGGAGAATGACAAGACTAATCCCGGGCATTAGGAACCTTGAGTATAGAGACAGGTTAAAGCATCTTAATTTGCACTCCCTCGAGAGACGTAGAGTGAGGGGCAACCTGATAGAGGTGTATAAATGGAAGTCAGGGCTAAACAAAGGGGACATTACAAAGGTACTCAAACTATCCAACCAGGAGCGAACTCGTAACAATGGTTTTGAATTAGACAAATTTAGATTTAGGCGTGAAATAGGTAAACACTGGTTTGGAAACAGAGAAGTGGATGAATGGAACAAGTTACCAAATATCATCATTAACTCGAATACGCTGAATTGCTTCAAACATAGGTTGGATGCTTATATGAGCAATAGGGGTTGGGTGTAAACGGGACTGCCCAGTATGGGCCAATAGGCCCGCTGCAGTTTCCTCCATTCTTATGTTCTTATGTTATGGTTTGTCCTGTGTGTCATCAATAATTATGTACAGTACAGTAAATATTTTTCTTGGCTTCCATCCACGAGGTTTTTCTCGCCGCCTGGTGTGGGCAGACAACTTGGTCTTGTTTAGTAAAAGTTAATCACAATTTGTGTTTAATATTCATGCCAGAGAAGATCATTAGTTGTAAGCCTTTTGTTGGTGTTGAAGATGTAAAGGAAACAAACTGGCTGACGCTCAGTGTTTACTCTGCCGTTCTCATGTTTGTGTTGGTGACAGTTCTTGTATCAGGGAGATATAGATGAAGTTATTTCTTTTATTATTTTATACATAGGAGTATATATATATATATATATATATAAATTTTTTAACCTATTATTATTCCCCCTAGTTTGGGTGGGGCACAAACCAGTTGGTATGTTTAATTTGTCTTGTAACATAAGTTTATGGAATCAACTCGCCCAACAAATTTCAAAAGAATTAAAGGAAACTTGTTACAGGCGGTGTGTGGTGGTGGCTGTACTCCTGATATACTGTACAGTATGGGTCAGTTCTTGTGTCCTGACGTGGCTCGTGTTCCGCCGTCGTCTCTGGCACACTTCACATTGCTCAACATAATGATAACTTAATACAGTACAGTAAAAAATTTATTTTTGATACAATATAATTTTTTAGTTAATTTATCTTTCTCCTAAAAACTCTTGACCACCAGTTGACCTGCCGGCTAAGCTCCTATTTTTGGCGTCATTAGTAACCATTACAGTTTATGATAAATTGTTGGTTGCTTAGTGTAGCAGCTTCCATGTACTGTGTCGAGTGGGTGGAGCTTGGCCGATAGGTCAGTTAGCCATCCTTGTTCACCTCTGGACTACCACTAGTACCGGCTTCTTTATCCTTTTGGTGAATTCATCAACATCTTGCCTCTGTTTGGGGAGCGCTAGTTTGAGCTGAGGAATCACTTGAAGATTAACTACCCTAACGCTATCTGTGGTGGGGGGGGGGGGGAGGCTTGGGGGTAAGTTAGGTTAGCCGAGCCGACATTATTCTCGGGTGTGTGTCGGTGTGTTCACGTCTCCACGTTCTTCTGGATTAAATATTTACAAACGTTTACATTTGTTTTGGTGGTCTTGCCGTTAACCTTTGTGTGTGTGTGTGTGTTTGTTTAAATGATTGTATGGCTACCTGTTGTGTAATGATCAGCATGCTCGCCTCGCAAACGAGTGGACCCGAGTTTGATCCCCGTGCAGGGTGAAGCTATGGGCAAGTTTCTTTACGCCAGGTGCCTCTGTCTAC
>CAUDMG010003653.1:977500-1062500 GCA_958450375.1 Homarus gammarus | reverse complement strand
TCACTAACTCCCACACCGCCACTACACTCACTCACGCACCCACCCACTCACGCACCCAGTCACTCACCGCCACACTCACTCACGCACCCTCTCACTCACCGCCACACTCACTCACTCACCGCCATACTCACTCACTCAGCGCCACACTCACCGCCACACTCACTCACGCACCCACCCACTCACGCACCCAGTCACTCACCGCCACACTCACTCACACACCCACTCACTCACCGCCACACTCACTCACGCACCCACTCACTCACCGCCACACTCACTCACGCACCCACTCACTCACCGCCACAATCACTCACGCACTCACTCACCCCCACAATCACTCACGCACTCACTCACCCACCGCCACACTAACTCACGCACCCACTCACGCACCCACTCACCGCCACACTCACTCACGCACCCAGTCACTCACCGCCACACTCACTCACGCACCCACTCACTCACGCACTCACTCACTCACCGCCACACTCACTCACGCACCCACTCACTCACCGCCACACTCACTCACGCACCCACTCACTCACCGCCACACTCACTCACGCACCCACTCACTCACCGCCGCACCCACTCACGCACCCACTCACTCACGCCACACTCACGCACCCACTCACTCACCGCCACACTCACTCACGCACCCACTCACTCACCGCCATGCTCACTCACGCTCCCACTCACACAGCCACACTCACTCACGCACCCACTCACTCACCGCCACACTCACGCACCCACTCACTCACCGCCACACTCACTCACGCACCCACTCACTCAGCACCACACTCACTCACCGCCACACTCACGCACCCACCCACTCACGCACCCAGTCACTCACCGCCACACTCACTCACGCACCCACTCACTCACCGCCATACTCACTCACGCACCCACTCACTCACCGCCACACTCACTCACGCACCCACTCACTCACCGCCACACTCACTCTCGCACCCACTCACTCACTCACCGCCACACTCACTCACGCACCCACTCATTCACCGCCACACTCACTCACCCACTCACTCACCGCCACACTCACTCTCGCACCCACTCACTCACTCACCGCCACACTCACTCACCCACTCACTCACTCACCGCCACACTCACTCACCCACTCACTCACCGCCACACTCACTCACGCACCCACTCACTCACCGCCATGCTCACTCACGCACCCACTCACCGCCACACTCACTCACGCACCCACTCACTCACCGCCACACTCACGCACCCACTCACTCACCGCCACACTCACTCACGCACCCACTCACTCTCGCACCCACTCACTCACGCACCCACTCACTCACCGCCACACTCACTCACGCACCCACTCACTCACCGCCATGCTCACTCACGCACCCACTCACCGCCACACTCACGCACCCACTCACTCACCGCCACACTCACGCACCCACTCACTCACCGCCACACTCACTCACGCACCCACTCACCGCCACACTCACTCACGCACCCACTCATTCACCGCCACACTCACGCACCCACTCACCCACCGCCACACTCACTCACGCACCCACTCACTCACCGCCACACTCACGCACCCACTCACTCACAGCCACACTCACTCACGCACCCACACACTCACGCACCCACTCACTCACCGCCACACTCACTCACGCACCCACCCACTCACCGCCACACTCACTCACGCACCCACTCACTCACCGCCACACTCACTCACGCACCCACTCACTCACCGCCACACTCACTCACGCACCCACTCACCGCCACACTCACTCACGCACCCACTCACCGCCATACTCACTCACGCACCCACTCACTCACCGCCACACTCACGCACCCACTCACTCACCACCACACTCACGCACCCACTCACTCACCGCCATACTCACTCACGCACCCACCCACTCACCGCCACACTCACTCACGCACCCACTCACTCACCACCACACTCACTCACGCACCCACCCACTCACCGCCACACTCACTCACGCACCCACTCACTCACCGCCACACTCACTCACGCACCCACCCACTCACCGCCACACTCACTCACCCACCCACTCACCCCCACACCGCCATGCTCACTCACTCACGCACCCACTCACTCACCGCCACACTCACTCACGCACCCACCCACTCACCGCCACTTTCACTCGCGCACCCACTCACTCACCGCCACACTCACTCACGCACCCACTCACCCCCACACCGCCATGCTCACTCACTCACGCACCCACTCACTCACCGCCACACTCACTCACGCACCCACTCACTCACCGCCATGCTCACTCACGCACCCACTCACTCACCGCCACACTCACTCACGCACCCACTCACTCACCGCCACACTCACGCACCCACTCACTCACCGCCACACTCACTCACGCACCCACTCACCGCCACACTCACTCACGCACCCACCCACTCACCGCCACTTTCACTCGCGCACCCACTCACGCACCCACCCACTCACTCACGCACCCACCCACTCACCGCCACACTCACTCACGCACCCACCCACTCACCGCCACTTTCACTCACGCACCCACCCACTCACTCACGCACCCATTCACTCACCGCCACACTCACTCACGCACCCACTCATACTTTTCGCCCCTCATATAAAGAAATATCACCTCACATATTGTTATTATTTTAGTGGTATTTTATTTTACAGATCACTAGAGTTCATTTACCAACATATAGGAGTGTTGTTGTCAGATATGTATCGTCTGTATGGATGGTTCTCGTGACTGACTGACTGACTGACTGACTATAGCTTCTTCACGCCCCGCACATGCTCCTTGCTGTAAACTCTGGAGCATATCTTGAGTATTCTTCACTAACGCAGCTTAAGACCAATAAGTGTGTAAGTGTGTGTGTGTGTGTGTGTGTGTGTGTCACCACGACTCATATCTTCACGGTCATGTTCTGAACTGATATCTAAGTTTTCTCAGCCATATGATCACAGCTCTTAATTAACAGGTGTTAATCCACATGTTATTAAATATTAACTCAACAACGTCAGCAGCCAGATGTTAAATATTCTGATTAACAAATAGTAGTTTACAGCCTGGTGTCCGGTCCGTGTGGCAGGTGTCAGGAGTAGACGTTGGACGAGATGTCATAACAGGTATCGGCAAGAGTTGTCACATGTGTCGTCAGCACTAAGTGTCACGCGGGGTCTTTAGCAGCTGGTGCCACAAAGGGTGTCACATAAGATGTCACCTGGGGTTTAAGCAATGAGTATCACCAACAGGAGTTCCAGAAGGTACTCGTACTAGGTGCCGTAACAAGTGTTGGTAACGGGTGTCTGTACCATGTGTTAGTACAACAGACGAGAGCAACAGGTGTCAAACCATCTCAGGTTTGGGTTTCTGTCGAGGTTTTACACCGGTTGTCAGTAACAGGTGTCACGAGAGTTCAGCAACAGGTGTTACACTAGACGTCAGCAACACGTGAATACACCAGGCATCAGCAACACGTGTTACACTAGGCGTCATCAACACGTGTTACACTTGTCATCAACAAGTTATACTAGGCGTCAGTCAGCAACACGTGTTGCACTAGGCATCAGTAACACGTGTTACACTAGGCGTCATCAACACGTGTTAAACTAGGCGTCATCAACACGTGTTACACTAGGCGTCATCAACACGTGTTACACAAGGCGTCATCAACACGTGTTACACTAGGCGTCATCAACACGTGTTACACTAGGCGTCATCAACACGTGTTACACTAGGCGTCATCAACACGTGTTACACAAGGCGTCATCAACACGTGTTACACTAGGCATCAGCAACACGTGTTACACTAGGCATCAGCATCACGTGTTACACTAGGCGTCATCAACACGTGTTACACTAGGCGTCATCAACACGTGTTACACTAGGCGTCATCAACACGTGTTAAACTAGGCGTCATCAACACGTGTTACACTAGGCGTCATCAACACGTGTTACACTAGGCGTCATCAACACGTGTTACACTAGGCGTCATCAACACGTGTTACACTAGGCGTCATCAACACGTGTTACACTAGTCATCAACAAGTTATACTAGGCGTCAGTCAGCAACACGTGTTACACTAGGTGTCAGCAACAGGTGTTACACGAGGTGTCAGCAACAGGTGTTACATTAGGTGTCAGCAACAGGTGTTACACTAGGTGTCAGCAACAGGCGTAAGCAACGGGCTTTAGCAACAGGTGTCAGCAACAGGCTTTAGCAACAGGTGTCCAACAGGCGGGAGAGAAAGTTTCCACTCACAACAGCCTTGACAGTAATTGCTAACCGACTACCTGTCTTTTAGGGTGAAGGTGGTGGGTGGAGGGTGTGGGCGGTGGTGGGGGTGGGTGGTGGTGGTGGGTGGAGGATGTGGGTAGTGCTGGGTGGAGGTGGTGGAGGGTGTGGGTGATGGAGGGTGTAAGTTGTGTAAGGTGTGGGTGGTGGTGGGTGAAGGGTGTGGGTGGTGATGGGTGGAGGGTGTGGGTTTTGGTGGGTGGAGGGTGTGGGTGGTGGTGGGTGGTGGGTGTGGGTGGTGGTACGTGGATGGTGTGGGTAGTGCTGGGTGGAGTTGGTGGAGGGTGTGGGTGCTGGTGGTGGGTGGAGGGTGTGGGTGCTGGTGGTGGGTAGAGGGTGTGGGTGGTGGTGGGTAGAGGGTGTGGGTGGTGGTAGGTGGAGGGTGTGGGTGGTGGTAGGTGGAGGGTGCGGGTGGAGGGTATGGGTGGTGGTGGGTATGGGTGGTGGTAGGTGGAGGGTGTGGGTGGTGGTAGGTGGAGGGTGTGGGTGGTGGTAGGTGGAGGGTGCGGGTGGAGGGTGTGGGTGTTGGTGGGTGGTGGGTGTGGGTGGTGGTAGGTGGAGGGTGTAGGTGGTGGTAGGTGGAGGTAGGTGGAGGGTGTGGGTGGTGGTAGGTGGAGGGTGTGGGTGGTGGTAGGTGGAGGGTGTGGGTGGTGGTAGGTGGATGGTGTGGGTAGTGCTGGGTGGAGCTGGTGGAGGGTGTGGGTGGTGGTAGGTGGAGGGTGTGGGTGGTGGTAGGTGGAGGGTGCGGGTGGAGGGTGTGGGTGGTGGTGGGTATGGGTGGTGGTAGGTGGAGGGTGTGGGTGGTGGTAGGTGGAGGGTGTGGGTGGTGGTAGGTGGAGGGTGTGGGTGGTGGTAGGTGGAGGGTGTAGGTGGTGGTAGGTGGAGGTAGGTGGAGGGTGTGGGTGGTGGTAGGTGGAGGGTGTGGGTGGTGGTAGGTGGAGCTGGTGGAGGGTGTGGGTGGTGGTAGGTGGAGGGTGTGGGTGGTGGTAGGTGGAGGGTGTGGGTAGTGCTGGGTGGAGTTGGTGGAGGGTGTGGGTGGTGGTAGGTGGAGGGTGTGGGTGGTGGTGGGTGGAGGGTGTGGGTAGTGCTGGGTGGAGTTGGTGGAGGGTGTGGGTGGTGGTAGGTGGATGGTGTGGGTAGTGCTGGGTGGAGCTGGTGGAGGGTGTGGATTTGATTTGATTTTGCCGCTTACAGCGGCTACTTTATTGTGCACCCCACACTCATCCTGTGAGCGGTAGCGCAAAAGGATTACAGAGTAGTTTACAACGGTTCATAATAATTAACCCCCGTTGTCAGGATATTATGGCACTGAATGTTACACAGTATTTCAATTACATTATTTGTTTAGTTCTATACATAAAGGGTAACTTATTCACTAATGCGTGAGTACAGGCGTGTGAGGCAGTATGTCTGGCCTCACACTTTGATATTCACATTTACGTGAGAAGTATTCAAGCACATAGCGTATTTGGTTCTGTACATGAGAACTGATATAGTTATTAAGTGCAAAAAAGTGGATACTATCTTAATATGTCGGCTATCTTGCCATTAGAGAAGAAGTGCTGTGCCATTTCACACACAGTGTGCTTGGACCTGTCCCTAAAAGGTTCTATCTTCACACAGTCGAGGACGTAGTGTTCAAGTGTGTGGCCATATGTATGGCCACACACTTTACATTTAGTCTTGTTTACATCTGCTTGAGGAACATACTGCCAGAGGTACTTATATCCTAACCTTAGTCTAGCGGTTACAACATCTTGTAATCTAGTGAATCAAGTGAAACATGTATATGGAGGGTGTGGGTGGTGGTAGGTGGAGGGTGTGGGTGGTGGTAGGTGGAGGGTGTGGGTGGTAGTAGGTGGAGGGTGTGGGTGGTGGTAGGTGGAGGGTGTGGGTGGTGGTAGGTGGAGGGTGTGGGTGGTTAGTAGGTGGAGGGTGTGGGTGGTTAGTAGGTGGAGGGTGTGGGTGGTAGTAGGTGGAGGGTGTGGGTGGTGGTGGGTGGAGTGTGTGGGTGGTGGTAGGTGGAGGGTGTAGGTGGTGGTAGGTGGAGGGTGTGGGTGGTGGTAGGTGGAGGGTGTGGGTGGTGGTAGGTGGAGGGTGTGGGTGGTGGTGGGTGGAGGGTGTGGGTGGTGGTGGGTGTTGGTGGTGTTGGGTGGGGGGTGTGGGTGGTGGTGGGTGTGTGTGGTGTTGGGTGGAAGGTGTGGGTGGTGGTAGGTGAAGGGTGTGGATGGTGGTGGGTGGAGGGTGTGGGTGGTGGTGGGTGTGGGTGGTGTTGGGTGGAGGGTGTGGGTGGTGGTGGGTGGAGGGTGTGGATTGTGGTGGGTGGAGGGTGTGGGTTGTGGTAGTGGGTGTGGGTGGCGTGTGTTGGTGGTGAAGGGTGTCGGTAGTGGTTGGTGGTGGTGTGTGGAATGTAAGGGTGGTAGAGGGTGGGGATGTTGGTGGGTGGTAGAGGGTGTGGGTAGTGGTGGGTGGTGGTGGTGGGTGGAATGTGTTGGCTTTGCTGGGTGGAGTGTGTGGGTAGTAGAGGGTGGAGTACGTGGGTGGTAGAGGGTGTGGATGGTGGTGGGTGGAGTGTGTTAGTTTTGCTGGGTGGAGTGTGTTAGTTTTGCTGGGTGGAGTGTGTGGGTAGTAGAGGGTGGAGTACGTGGGTGGTAGAGGGTGGAGTGTGTTGGTTTTGCTGGGTGGAGTGTGTGGGTAGTAGAGGGTGTGGGTAGTAGAGGGTGTGGATGGTGGTGGGTGGAGTGTGTGAGTGGTAGAGGGTGTGGGTGGTAGAGGGTGTGGGTGGTAGAGGGTGTGGGTGGTAGAGGGTGTGGGTGGTAGAGGGTGTGGCTGGTAGAGGGTGTGGCTGGTAGATGGCGTGGGTGTTAGAGGGTGTGGGTGGTAAAGGGTGTGGGTGGTAGAGGGCGTGGGTGGTAGAGGGTGTGGGTGGTAGAAGGTGTGGGTGGTAGAGAGTGTGGGTGGTAGAGGGTGTGGGTAGTAGAGGGTGTGGATGGTGGTGGGTGGAGTGTGTGAGTGGTAGACGGTGTGGGTGGTAGAGGGTGTGGGTGGTAGAGGGTGTGGGTGGTAGAGGGTGTGGGTGGTAGAGGGCGTGGGTGGTAGATGGTGTGGGTCGTAGAGGGTGTGGGTGGTAGAGGATGTGGGTGGTAGTGGGTGTGGGTGGTAGAGGGTGTGGCTGGTAGAGGGTGTGGGTGGTAGAGGGTGTGGATGGTGGTGGGTGGAGTGTGTGAGTGGTAGAGGGTGTGGGTGGTTGATGGTGTGGGTGGTAGATGGTGTGGGTGGTAGAGGGTGTGGGTGGTAGTGGGTGTGGGTGGTAGAGGGTGTGGGTGGTAGAGGGTGTGGGTGGTAGAGGGTGTGGGTGGTAGAGGGTGTGGGTGGTAGAGGGCGTGAGTGGTAGATGGTGTGGGTCGTAGAGGGCGTGGGTGGTAGATGGTGTGAGTGGTAGAGGGTGTGGGTGGTAGAGGGTGTGGGTGGTAGAGGGTGTGGGTGGTAGAGGGTGTGGGTGGTAGAGGGTGTGAGTGGTAGAGGGTGTGGGTGGTAGAGGGTGTGGGTGTAGGTAACTGGGTGTTCTTGATTCTTAAGTTCGACCCTCCCTCCCTCCCTCCTGCCCTGAGTGATGTCATCTTGGCGCAGGTGTGTGGTTGATGGTATGTGTGGTAGAGGTGCAGGTGTGTGGTTGATGGTAAGTGTGGTAGAGGTGCAGGTGTGTGGTTGATGGTAAGTGTGGTATAGGTGCAGGTTGTGTGGTTGATGGTGATGGTAGGTTTGATAGAGAGGTGGTAGAGGTGCCATTGGTGTGGTTGATGTGATGACTAACAAGTCCCCCCCTCTCCCCCTCACTCCCTCTCCCCTTCACCCCCTCTCCCCCTCACTCCCTCTCCCCCTCACCCACCTCACCCCCTCTCCCCCTCACCCCCTCTCCCCTTCACCCCCTCTCCCCCTCTCCCCTTCACCCCTTCACCCCCTCTCCCCCTCACCCCCTCACCCCCTCTCCCCTTCGCCCCCTCTCCCCCTCACTCCTTCACCCCTTCACCCCCTCTCCCCCTCACCCCCTCTCCCCTTCACCCCTTCACCCCCTCACCCTCTCTCCCCCTCACCCCCTCTTCATAGCTATATCTCAAAGCCTTAACAACCGAAAATTATATACAGGGTACTGTATATTGAACTCCCTTGAGATGTGACATTTGTACAGGTGGGTAAATGCCTGTTGGGTGTGTGTGGGGTCGTTTGTGTGGGATATGTACAGTATGTGTATGTGGGGAAAATGTGTTTTTATGAGATTGGAGTGTGTGTGCGGAATATGATTATGTATGTGGGTAAGTGTGTATTTTAGGGCTATATATATATGTGTATAATGGGTATGTTTGTGTGTATGTGGGCTATAATAATAATAATTAACAGTTTATTGAAAGAGCATGGCAGCTAGAAGGCTGAAAATATACAGTTACATAATTGGGGAATGGGTCACTTGATTGACAAATAATATACAAGTAACATAAGTGATACAAATATGATATACAATAACTAGGTGGGGAGAAGATCATAACTACAGGGCAATTCAACATAGTGACAGTGCAAAAGTAAGATTGACTGGGAGTGAACACACTGTTTAACTACGAGTTATTAATTATCTTTACAATGGTTGGGATATATATATATATATATATATATATATATATATATATATATATATATATATATATATATGTGTGTGTGTGGGGGGGGGGTGTATGTGTGCGTGTGTGTGGTGGGGTGTGTTTGTGTGTGGGGGGTATGTGTGCGTGTGTGTGGGGGGTGTTTGTGTGCGTGTGTGTGGGGGGTGTTTGTGTGCGTGTGTGTGGGGGGGGTGTATATGTGCGTGTGTGTGGGGGGGGGTATGTGTACGTTTGTGAAATAATAATAATAATAATAATTAACGGTTTATTGAAAGAGCTTGGCAGCCAGAAGGCTGAAAATATACAGTTACATATTTGGGGAATGGGTTACGAATTACAAATAATATACAAGTAACATAAGTGACACAAATAAGACATATAATAACTAGATGGGGAAAAGCTCAAACTACAGGGCATTTCAACATAGTGACAGTGCAAGAAGTAGTATTTACTGGGAGTGAATTCACTGGTTTATTACAAGTTATTGATAATTTTTACAATGGTTGGGACTGGGCTGTTCTTATAGCGATCAGTTCGTGCACGTATGGGCTGGATGCGGTTGTGGTGTCGAACAGCAATTCTCGGACAAGGGATCTCAGGTGGTAGTAGGAGCCGGTGTCGAGGATGGTGTAGAAGCTTCTTACCAAATTTGCAGATGAGGTCGTGGTGATGGTCAGTGAGAGTCGAAAGGGTCAGTGTGTTGAGCGCTTCTTGATATGTGGAGTAGGAAGGGGAGAAAATAATCTTGCATGCCCTCTTTTGCACTTTTTCTAGGTGTTTACGTTGTGTGGCATTTAGGGAGGAAAACCAGGTAGGGGAGGCATAGGTGAGCTTGGGAAGTATGTGTGTGTGTGTGGTATGTGTGCGTGTGGGGTGCGTGTGTGTGGGGTATGTGTGCGTGTGTGTGGGGGGTATGTGTACGTGTGTGTGTGGGGGGGTGTGTGTGTGGGGGGGGGGGGGGGTATGGAGGTGTGGGGGAGAAAAAATAGCTAATTGGAATGTGTGTATAAGGGAGGAGGAACAAGTTGTGGGGTGCTTATGTGTGTGTGTGTGGGGAGGTTAAGGGGGAGTTTGGGGGAGACGGGCTGTTGAGTTATGTGGGGCGACGTATATTGTGGGAGTGCTCAGGGAGGGGGAGGAGTGAGGGGGAGAAGGGGTGGTGTATCAGCTGGTGGAGAGTGAAAGTCTGCTCAAGTTAAGAGTAGAGGTCATCTGCTTAGTTACGCTCTCCTCCTCCTCGTCATCCACTTCTTCATCTTCCTCCTCCTCGTCATCCACTTCTTCATCCTCCTCCTCCTCGTCATCCACTTCTTCATCCTCCTCCTCCTCCTCTTTCTGTGGGCAGGTCGCGGGGGTTAGTTCATCGGGCACCCCCTGGCATCCTGTGCACACCCGAGGTTAAAACATTACAGGCGCCGAAAAAAGGAACACTAGATATTGATGTTTGACTTCTTAAACACAGAAGTTTGGGCGTTAAGTTAAGAGAGTGAAGGATGCATTTGTGTTCGTAGAGATGAGTCCCAGAAAGTTCACCTGTGTAGAGCAAAGCGATCAATGGCTGGGGACCTGTAGGAGGAGGTTTCAACACATGTCGTGGGAAGGGGTATATGGTATTTGAGGCGCCCACAGACTTTACCTTTAGTAGGGTTAATCTCAGCTCAGAGTTATCAGTATCGACATTCAAGGTGCAGCCTCGTGTACAAAATCTCTTGACACTGACTCATAGGAATATATTTTTTGTATTGTGACTTAATTTCACCAGCAACTGCATCATATGTTGAAGATTTTAAGATTGGTACAGTGGTGATTGAAGGTGTAACGGTGTGAGGTGTATATCCAATAGTTGAGATGGTTGACGGACAGGGCTGCTGACAATCATCATTGTTTTGGATAGGTCGCAGCAGTACATGTGTCTTGGCCACCTCCGAGTGATCGTCTGTACTATTTCGCTCGTAAGACATTCTGTTGTTTTTAGTGAGAAATAACAACACACACGATCTCCTACTTTTGGCTTCAGTAGCTGTATAATAGTCACAGCCGAGTTTTACACCTGAGTAATTAATTATCCCTGTGGCCAGCAAAACAGCTTCCTGGTGCCTCGCATCATCTCCGAATAAGGTGAAATAAACATGTTCTTTAGTGCTGTAAACCCAACACACATGACACCGTCTGTCTTGTCACTATTGATTAATTGTTGTTGTCTTTAAATCTTTGTTTTCTTGGAGGATACAGTCACCTGGTGTGTTGGAGGATACAGTCACCTGGTGTGTTGGAGGATACAGTCACCTGGTGTGTTGGAGGATACAGTCACCTGGTGTGTTGGAGGATACAGTCACCTGGTGTGTTGGAGGATACAGTCACCTGGTGTGTTGGAGGATACAGTCACCTGGTTGAAATATGCCATAAATTCGTGAGCCATCAAGGAGGGGGGAGTAAATAAGAGTCTTCCAAAATGGCTCTTCAAGGCAGCGCCAACACGTGTTCATATGTTAAGAGGTTAGTAAGTAAGTAAATGGACTCAACAAAGCCGTTTATGGATAGAATAAGTTTAAATTGAAACAGCAATTGAGGACATTCACTTGACTCTCGTGGGGGTGGGGGAGAAGGGTCGGGGTGGGTGGGGCGGGAGGTCAGCAGGTCATGTTGGTCGGCCACCTTCCTCATCAGTGTCACTGTCTCTCTCTCTCTAGTTAACAAACGACACACAAAAACTAGTCGAGGTTATCACAAGACTGTGTAGGTTATGTAACTGACGCTACCACATCCCCCCCCCTTTCCACCCCCCACACACCACTCTTCCACCATCCCACACATCACTCCCTTCCACCACCCCACACATCACTCCCTTCCACCATCCCACACATCACTCCCACCATCCCACACATCACTCCCTTCCACCACCCCACACATCACTCCCTTCCACCATCCCTCACATCACTCCCTTCCACCACCCCACACATCACTCCCTTCCACCATCCCACACATCACTCCCTTCCACCACCCCACACATCACTCCCTTCCACCACCCCACACATCACTCCCTTCCACCACCCCACACATCACTCCCTTCCACCATCCCACACATCACTCCCTTCCACCATCCCACACATCACTTCCTTCCACCATCCCACACATCACTACCTTCCACCATCCCACACATCACTCCCTTCCACCATCCCACACATCACTCCCTTCCACCATCCCACACATCACTCCCTTCCACCACCCCACACATCACTCCCTTCCACCATCCCACACATCACTCCCTTCCACCATCCCACACATCACTCCCATCCACCATCCCACACATCACTCCCTTCCACCATCCCACACATCACTCCCTTCCACCATCCCACACATCACTCCCTTCCACCATCCCACACATCACTCCCTTCCACCACCCCACACATCACTCCCTTCCACCACCCCACACATCACTCCCTTCCACCGTCCCACACATCACTCCCTTCTACCACCCCTCACATCACTCCCTTCCACCACCCCTCACATCACTCCCTTCCACCATCCCACACATCACTCCCTTCCACCGTCCCACACATCACTCCCTTCCACCACCCACACATCACTCCCTTCCACCATCCCACACATCACTCCCTTCCACCATCCCACACATCACTCCCTTCCACCATCCCACACATCACTCCCTTCCACCATCCCACACATCACTCCCTTCCACCGTCCCACACATCACTCCCTTCCACCACCCCACACATCACTCCCTTCCACCATCCCACACATCACTCCCTTCCACCACCCCACACATCACTCCCTTCCACCATCCCACACATCACTCCCTTCCACCATCCCACACATCACTCCCTTCCACCATCCCACATATCACTCCCTTCCACCATCCCACACATCACTCCCTTCCACCATCCCACACATCACTCCCTTCCACCATCCCACATATCACTCCCTTCCACCACCCCACACATCACTCCCTTCCACCGTCCCACACATCACTCCCTTCTACCACCCCTCACATCACTCCCTTCCACCACCCCTCACATCACTCCCTTCCACCATCCCACACATCACTCCCTTCCACCGTCCCACACATCACTCCCTTCCACCACCCCACACATCACTCCCTTCCACCATCCCACACATCACTCCCTTCCACCATCCCACACATCACTCCCTTCCACCATCCCACACATCACTCCCTTCCACCATCCCACACATCACTCCCTTCCACCGTCCCACACATCACTCCCTTCCACCACCCCACACATCACTCCCTTCCACCATCCCACACATCACTCCCTTCCACCACCCCACACATCACTCCCTTCCACCATCCCACACATCACTCCCTTCCACCATCCCACACATCACTCCCTTCCACCATCCCACACATCACTCCCTTCCACCACCCCACACATCACTCCCTTCCACCATCCCACACATCACTCCCTTCCACCATCCCACACATCACTCCCATCCACCATCCCACACATCACTCCCTTCCACCATCCCACACATCACTCCCTTCCACCATCCCACACATCACTCCCTTCCACCATCCCACACATCACTCCCTTCCACCACCCCACACATCACTCCCTTCCACCACCCCACACATCACTCCCTTCCACCGTCCCACACATCACTCCCTTCTACCACCCCTCACATCACTCCCTTCCACCACCCCTCACATCACTCCCTTCCACCATCCCACACATCACTCCCTTCCACCGTCCCACACATCACTCCCTTCCACCACCCCACACATCACTCCCTTCCACCATCCCACACATCACTCCCTTCCACCATCCCACACATCACTCCCTTCCACCATCCCACACATCACTCCCTTCCACCATCCCACACATCACTCCCTTCCACCGTCCCACACATCACTCCCTTCCACCACCCCACACATCACTCCCTTCCACCATCCCACACATCACTCCCTTCCACCACCCCACACATCACTCCCTTCCACCATCCCACACATCACTCCCTTCCACCATCCCACACATCACTCCCTTCCACCATCCCACATATCACTCCCTTCCACCATCCCACACATCACTCCCTTCCACCATCCCACACATCACTCCCTTCCACCATCCCACATATCACTCCCTTCCACCACCCCACACATCACTCCCTTCCACCGTCCCACACATCACTCCCTTCTACCACCCCTCACATCACTCCCTTCCACCACCCCTCACATCACTCCCTTCCACCATCCCACACATCACTCCCTTCCACCGTCCCACACATCACTCCCTTCCACCACCCCACACATCACTCCCTTCCACCATCCCACACATCACTCCCTTCCACCATCCCACACATCACTCCCTTCCACCATCCCACACATCACTCCCTTCCACCATCCCACACATCACTCCCTTCCACCGTCCCACACATCACTCCCTTCCACCACCCCACACATCACTCCCTTCCACCATCCCACACATCACTCCCTTCCACCACCCCACACATCACTCCCTTCCACCATCCCACACATCACTCCCTTCCACCATCCCACACATCACTCCCTTCCACCATCCCACATATCACTCCCTTCCACCATCCCACACATCACTCCCTTCCACCATCCCACACATCACTCCCTTCCACCATCCCACATATCACTCCCTTCCACCACCCCACACATCACTCCCTTCCACCATCCACTCCGGGAAGTTAACTCCAGGAACTACTCTTGACAGATAGATCGATAGAGTTTATTTAGGGGATAAATTACAAGACCTTAGACTAGTTCGATAATCAGGTGTGTGTGTGTGTGTGTGTGTGTGTGTGTGTGTGTGTGTGTGTGTGTGGATCAAGAGAGAGAGGAATGCCGATGAAGAGAGAACTGGGAGAGGAGATGGAAGAGAAGACAGAGTGTGGATAGTGAGAGGAAAGTGCTGGAATAACACACACTCTCTCTCTCTCTCTCTCTCTCTCTCTCTCTCTCTCTCTCTCTCTCTCTCTCTCTCTCTCTCTCTCAATATGCAAAGTGAAGTTTTTAATACTATTTTTTTTGACCCATCTAACCAAGGGTCATAGACTAAATATCAATGTATTTTCCCAACTGTAATTTTGAGGCCGTCTTGGTATCGAATCTGCCCAGTTGCTGTCTAGTTGTCTCACCGACCACCACCCAAAGCCGAGCAGAGAATGAGTTTGTTGTCTGCTTTTCTGAATTGAGTGTAATACAATGGGTGTCTCAGTGTGGGTGTGGTAGTATGGGTGTCTCAGTGTGGGTGTGGTAGTATGGGTGTCTCAGTGTGGGTGTGGTAGTATGGGTGTCTCAGTGTGGGTGTGGTAGTATGGGTGTCTCAGTGTGGGTGTGGTAGTATGGGTGTCTCAGTGTGGTGTGGTGGTGGGTGCTAGTGTGGGTGTATGGGTGTCTCAGTGTGGGTGTGGTAGTATGGGTGTCTCAGTGTGGGTGTGGTAGTATGGGTGTCTCAGTGTGGGTGTGGTAGTATGGGTGTCTCAGTGTGGGTGTGGTAGTATGGGTGTCTCAGTGTGGGTGTGGTGGTATGGGTGTCTCAGTGTGGGTGTGGTGGTATGGGTGTCTCAGTGTGGGTGTGGTAGTATGGGTGTCTCAGTGAGGGTGTGGTGGTATGGGTGTCTCAGTGTGGGTGTGGTAGTTTGGGTGTCTCAGTGTGGGTGTGGTAGTATGGGTGTCTCAGTGTGGGTGTGGTAGTTTGGGTGTCTCAGTGTGGGTGTGGTAGTTTGGGTGTCTCAGTGTGGGTGTCTCAGTTTGGGTGTGGTAGTATGGGTGTCTCAGTGTGGGTGTGGTAGTATGGGTGTCTCAGTGTGGGTGTGGTAGTATGGGTGTCTCAGTGTGGGTGTGGTAGTATGGGTGTCTCAGTGTGGGTGTGGTAGTATGGGTGTCTCAGTGTGGGTGTGGTAGTATGGGTGTCTCAGTGTGGGTGTGGTAGTATGGGTGTCTCAGTGTGGGTGTGGTAGTATGGGTGTCTCAGTGTGGGTGTGGTAGTATGGGTGTCTCAGTGTGGGTGTGGTAGTATGGGTGTCTCAGTGTGGGTGTGGTAGTATGGGTGTCTCAGTGTGGGTGTGGTGGTATGGGTGTCTCAGTGTGGGTGTGGTGGTATGGGTGTCTCAGTGTGGGTGTGGTAGTATGGGTGTCTCAGTGAGGTGTGGTGTATGGGTGTCTCAGTGTGGGTGTGGTAGTTTGGGTGTCTCAGTGTGGGTGTGGTAGTATGGGTGTCTCAGTGTGGGTGTGGTAGTTTGGGTGTCTCAGTGTGGGTAGTTGGTGTCTCAGTGTGGGTGTCTCAGTTTGGGTGTGGTAGTATGGGTGTCTCAGTGTGGGTGTGGTAGTATGGGTGTCTCAGTGTGGGTGTGGTAGTATGGGTGTCTCAGTGTGGGTGTGGTAGTATGGGTGTCTCAGTGTGGGTGTGGTAGTATGGGTGTCTCAGTGTGGGTGTGGTAGTATGGGTGTCTCAGTGTGGGTGTGGTAGTATGGGTGTCTCAGTGTGGGTGTGGTAGTATGGGTGTCTCAGTGTGGGTGTGGTAGTATGGGTGTCTCAGTGTGGGTGTCTCAGTATGGGTGTCTCAGTGTGGGTGTGGTAGTATGGGTGTCTCAGTGTGGGTGTGGTAGTATGGGTGTCTCAGTGTGGGTGTGGTAGTATGGGTGTCTCAGCGTGGGTGTCGTAGTATGGGTGTCTCAGTGTGGGTGTGGTAGTATGGGTGTCTCAGTGTGGGTGTGGTAGTATGGGTGTCTCAGTGTGGGTGTGGTAGTATGGGTGTCTCAGTGTGGGTGTGGTAGTATGGGTGTCACAGTGTGGGTGTGGTAGTATGGGTGTCTCAGTGTGGGTGTGGTAGTATGGGTGTCTCAGCGTGGGTGTCGTAGTATGGGTGTCTCAGTGTGGGTGTCGTAGTATGGGTGTGGTAGTATGGGTGTCTCAGTTTGGGTGTGGTAGTATGGGTGTCTCAGTTTGGGTGTGGTAGTATGGGTGTCTCAGTTTGGGTGTGGTGGTATGGGTTTCTCAGTGTGGGTGTCGTAGCATGGGTGTCTCAGCGTGGGTGTTGGCAGGAGTGACACACTGGCCCCCAGAGGACCACGAAAAGGCCTGTAAACACTGTGCTATTTCTATGGTGAAGGGCAGGTGGGAGGGGGTGAAGGGCAGGTGGGAGGGGGTGAAGGGCAGGTGGGATGGGGGTGAAGGGCAGGTGGGAGGGGGTGAAGGGCAGGTGGGAGGGGGTGAAGGGCAGGTGGGAGGGGGTGAAGGGCAGGTGGGAAGGGGTGAAGGGCAGGTGGGAGGGGGTGAAGGGCAGGTGGGAGGGGGTGAAGGGCAGGTGGGAGGGGGTGAAGGGCAGGTGGGAGGAGGTGAAGGGCAGATGGAGGGAGGTGGGAGGGGTGAAGGGCAGATGGAAAGGGGTGAAGGGCAGATGGGAGGGGGTGAAGGGCAGGTGGAGGGAGGTGGGAGGGGTGAAGGGCAGGTGGGAGGGGGTGAAGGGCAGATGGGAGGGGGTGAAGGGCAGGTGGGAAGGGGTGAAGGGCAGGTGGAGGGAGGTGGGAGGGGTGAAGGGTAGGTGGGAGGGGGTGAAGGGTAGATGGGAGGGGGTGAAGGGCAGGTGGGAGGGGGTGAAGGGCAGGTGGGAGGGGGTGAAGGGCAGATGGGAGGGGGTGAAGGGCAGGTGGGAGGGGGTGAAGGGCAGATGGGAGGGGGTGAAGGGTAGGTGGGAGGGGGTGAAGGGTAGGTGGGAGGGGTGAAGGGCAGGTAGGAGGGGGTGAAGGGCAGATGGGAGGGGGTGAAGGGCAGGTGGGAGGGGGTGAAGGGCAGATGGGAGGGGGTGAAGGGCAGGTGGAGGGAGGTAGGAGGGGGTGAAGGGCAGGTGGGAGGGGGTGAAGGGCAGGTGGGAAGGGGTGAAGGGCAGATGGGAGGGGGTGAAGGGCAGGTGGAGGGAGGTGGGAGGGGGTGAAGGGCAGGTGGGAGGGGGTGAAGGGCAGATGGGAGGGGGTGAAGGGCAGGTGGGAAGGGGTGAAGGGCAGGTGGGAGGGGGTGGAGGGCAGATGGAGGGAGGTGGGAGGGGTGAAGGGCAGATGGGAAGGGGTGAAGGGCAGGTGGGAGGGGGTGAAGGGCAGATGGGAGGAGGTGGAGGGAGGTGGGAGGGGTGAAGGGCAGATGGGAAGGGGTGAAGGGCATGTGGGAGGGGGTGAAGGGCAGGTGGGAGGGGGTGAAGGGCAGGTGGAGGGAGGTTGGAGGGCAGGTGGGAGAGGGTGAAGGGCAGGTGGGAGGGGGTGAAGGGCAGGTGGAGGGAGGTGGGAGGGGTGAAGGGTAGGTGGGGGGTAATGTAGACACCCTAGCTTATATCACCTAACCTAACCTAACCTAACGCTAAGCTAACGCTAACCTAACCTAACCTAACCTAACCAACCTAACCCCCAGGTATCATTAAGGTGTCTAAGTGCTCTTGGTGTTAGAGGTGATGGTCTTTACACTGTGCACCTGGACTCAACAAACCTGGGTGTTGGTCCGGGCTAATTTAAAACTGTGTTGCAGGAGAGTTGTGAAAAAAATAAAACCCTGCGGTGACGTCATACTTTGTTGACAGCGGGTGGTGGTGACACACAGACACACACACACACACACACAGACACACACACACACACACAGACACACACACACACACACAAGGTTCTGTCTGCTATATGAATGTCTCTTCCATGATCGATTGAGGGACTAGCTGGAGAGAGAGAGAGATTGTCTTACGTTGATCTTAAGTTAATCTTTTATTGCCGATAAGTTTAAGTGGCCGAGGCGGCGTGCGACACCTCACACCTGGCTCCCCCAACACCCAACCTTCTGGTCATGGTTCTTGCGCTAATCTATCTATTCCTCTTAACTGGAGATGTGAGAACGCCCTTAACTGCCCCACTTTAATTTTCATCTTAACAATAGCGTCCAGAATGGTGTCGAAATTGTACTGCGGGCTTTAGTGAGATCGCCTGAATATTAGACACTAGGTGGGGGGAGACTGAAGGAAGTTATGGGATGGTTAGCGGTTTTTTTTATCATCAGGTGAAATAAACTGAGGTGCCTGATCCCTTTACCACGTCTCCCAGTGTTCTCTACTGTACAATAGACGGGCAGGGATGGAGAGACAACGTAGAGAGAGAGAAAGAGAAGTAGAGGGAAGAGGAAAGAACGCGAGAGAGACAGATAGACAGACGTAGAGACTTTGAGAAACAGGTATAGCATTATTATACTGTAACAAGACGTGAACACAGCGATGATGTCACCACCACCAGTCAGTGTCCCAGAAACTGTTGGCACCTCCACCTCACATCTCCCTCTCTCCCTCTCTCCCTCCTCACCTCCCCCTCTCGTTCTCCTCACCCACCTCCCCCGTAGTGTGGCCAGATCATGAGGTTCAGTACTTTAGCAGGTGTGACTCATGACAACGTGTGTGAGTACATGACACACGGCCCTCCGCGGAGCACTGTCGAGAGAGAGAGAGAGAGAGAGAGAGAGAGAGAGAGAGAGAGAGTCTTGTTTTATCTCTGTCTTCTCAAGGTTTTTGTGTGAGAGAAGTCAATAAATTAGACAAAAATGCTGATAACACAACCAGACGATGACACTCACCCGCGGTACAATATATGACCAGTTCCTTCACCAGCCCCTACATTTCTCCCTCTCCCGCTGGTGCTGTAGGTGTAGACGGATAAGAAAAAAACACAAAACATAAAAAAAAAACACCCACTTCCACCAGGGCCTCAGTAAAGTAAGCTACTGTACTATAAAAACACCAACAATTAGGGGTTCATTTTTGTCTATTAACCAGTGCACTTCGGTGTTTGATCTTCACCAGTAAGTTATAAAATGGTGATGTTTTATACTTTTTTGTTCTCGAAAATTCAAACTGGTCTTTATGGAAACATAATAATGTAACTAATCGCAATGCAAACTGTAAATGATTGGCACCATTACTAACCTAACCTAACCTCAAAAAAGTTATCCGTCTTTGGTACATATAAACACGGGTAGCGTTTTAAGGCTTAAGTCCTCCCAGGTTTATGTGGTGCGCCTGGCAATGGTGCAAGAGGGGAGTGAGTGGGTCAGTAAGTTACCCAGAGAAGGTGTGTAACCACCACGGGTACTGACAAACATCCCGACATATACACTAGAGGTATAATAATCGTACGCTACTCTATAAGGCAGTATAGTATGTGTGTCTTCTTTGTATTGTTATGACAGTGTAAGTCAGTTGGTGCCAGAAGGTGTACAGTACATTGTGTTCATCTCCACCGTCACGGGACTCCTCGCGCTGTCTGTCTGTTGCCATTTTTTCCAATTCCTGATTTTCTTTATGATATTACCGGTAAAAATTAACATCTGGCGAGGTATTTCTGTCGTTTGTTTATCTTTCCAGAACAGATAATAGAGAAATAACCTTTATGATATTATTATTATTATTATTATTATTATTATTATTATTATTTTTATTATTATTATTATTATTATTATTTTATTATTATTATTATTATTATTATTGTTATTATTATTATTATTATTATTATTATTATTGTTATTATTATTATTATTATTATTATTGTTATTATTATTATTATTATTATTATTATTATTATTGTTATTATTATTATTATTGTTATTATTATTATTATTATTATTATTATTATTATTATTATTATTATTGTTATTATTGTTATTATTATTATTATTATTATTGTTATTATTATTATTATTATTATTATTATTATTATTGTTATTATTATTATTATTGTTATTATTATTATTATTATTATTATTATTATTATTATTGTTATTGTTATTATTATTATTATTATTATTGTTATTATTATTATTATTATTATTATTATTATTATTATCATTATTATTATTATTTTACTACTATTATTATTAACACTTTATTTAATATTTAGTTTATATATAAGGTACAGTTGTATAAATTAACTTGGACTCGTAGTGTTAATACCGTAGTGGTAAACACGTTAATGTGACAGGGGTTGATGTGTTGTATCCCACTCTACCTCGACGGTCGAACACCTGACTCTCCGCCTCTGAGTAAATGGTTATAGTAGCTGGGGAAGTGGTGGCGGTAGGTGGGGAGTGGTGACGGTAGGTGGGGAAGTGGTGGCGGTAGGTGGGGAAGTGGTGACTGTAGTAGGTGGGGAAGTGGCGACGGTAGTAGGTGGGGAAGTGGTGACGGTAGGTGGGGAAGTGGTGGTAGTAGGTGGGGAAGTGGTGACGGTAGGTGGGGAAGTGGTGACGGTAGGTGGGGAAGTGGTGGCGGTAGGTGGGGAAGTGGTGGTAGTAGGTGGGGAAGTGGTGACGGTAGGTGGGGAAGTGGTGACGGTAGGTGGGGAAGTGGTGAAGTGGTGACGGTAGGTGGGAAGTGGTGGCGGTAGGTGGGGAAGTGGTGACGGTAGGTGGGGAGTGGTGACGGTAGGTGGGGAAGTGGTGGCGGTAGGTGGGGAAGTGGTGACGGTAGGTGGGGAAGTGGTGGCGGTAGGTGGGGAAGTGGTGACTGTAGTAGGTGGGAAGTGGCGACGGTAGTAGGTGGGGAAGTGGTGACGGTAGGTGGGAAAGTGGTGGCGGTAGGTGGGGAAGTGGTGACTGTAGTAGGTGGGGAGGAGTAGGTGGGAAGTGGTGGCAGTAGGTGGGGAAGTGGTGACGGTAGGTGGGGAAGTGGTGACGGTAGGTGGGGAAGTGGTGGCGGTAGGTGGGGAAGTGGTGACGGTAGTAGGTGGGGAAGTGGTGGCGGTAGGTGGGGAAGTGGTGGTAGTAGGTGGGGAAGTGGTGACGGTAGGTGGGGAAGTGGTGACGGTAGGTGGGGAAGTGGGTGACGGTAGGTGAAGTGGTGGCGGTAGGTGGGGAAGTGGTGGCGGTAGGTGGGGAAGTGGTGACGGTAGGTGGGGAAGTGGTGGCGGTAGGTGGGAAAGTGGTGACGGTAGGTGGGGAAGTGGTGACGGTAGGTGGGGAAGTGGTGGCGGTAGGTGGGGAAGTGGTGGCGGTAGTAGGTGGGGAAGTGGTGACGGTAGGTGGGGAAGTGGTGACGGTAGGTGGGGAAGTGGTGGCGGTAGTAGGTGGGGAAGTGGCGGCGGTAGTAGGTGGAGAAGTGGCGGCGGTAGTAGGTGGGGAAGTGGTGACGGTAGGTGGGGAAGTGGTGACGGTAGGTGGGGAAGTGGCGGCGGTAGTAGGTGGGGAAGTGGTGACGGTAGGTGGGGAAGTGGTGGCGGTAGGTGGGAAGTGGTGACGGTAGGTGGGGAGTGGTGACGGTAGGTGGGGAAGTGGTGACGGTAGTAGGTGGGGAAGTGGTGACGGTAGGTGGGGAAGTGGCGGCGGTAGTAGGTGGGGGAGTGGTGACGGTAGGTGGGGAAGTGGTGACGGTAGGTGGGGAAGTGGTGGCGGTAGTAGGTGGAGAAGTGGCGGCGGTAGGTGGGGGAGTGGTGGCGGTAGTAGGTGGGGAAGTGGTGACTGTAGTAGGTGGGGAAGTGGTGACTGTAGTAGGTGGGGAAGTGGCGGCGGTAGGTGGGGAAGTGGTGACGGTAGTAGGTGGGGAAGTGGTGACGGTAGGTGGGGAAGTGGTGACGGTAGTAGGTGGGGAAGTGGTGGCGGTAGGTGGGGAAGTGGTGGCGGTAGTAGGTGGGGGAGTGGTGACGGTAGTAGGTGGGGAAGTGGTGGCGGTAGGTGGGAAAGTGGTGGCGGTAGTAGGTGGGGAAGTGGGTGACGGTAGTAGGTGGTGAAGTGGCGGCGGTAGTAGGTGGGGAAGTGGCGGCGGTAGTAGGTGGGGAAGTGGTGGCGGTAGGTGGGGAAGTGGTGGCGGTAGGTGGGGAAGTGATGACGGTAGGTGGGGAAGTGGTGGCTGATAATGGACAGTAGTGTAGTATATGAAGTAACGGAGGTGGTGTTCAACATATAGTATGGTAAGTTAGTGGAAGTGATGTTCGACAATACCTGGAGAAGTAAAGGACAGTGGCAGGGGAACGTGACGTGGGAGCAGGTAGACAGTAGTAGGGAATATGATAATGGAGAGTACCTTGGAAAGTAGCAGCCATCGTAATGGGCATGTGTTCACTATCTTAGGAAAGTATAATTATAATGTAATGGGCAGTAGCAACAAAAGAACAAGAAAAGAAAACATTAGAGGTTGGACATTATCAGGGAAGTAACAGATGACACTGTAGGTGGGCTATTCCCCGTAAAAAAGGTTTAGACTAGTTGGGGAAGTACTAAAGGTAATATTTGGTAGTAGGAGGAGGAAGTAAAATAAGGGAGATGTTGGACAGTAATGTTCAGGGGAAGTAACACAGTTGGGCAGTAGATGGGAAAGAAACAGGTGATAATGGATAGTAGTCCCCAGGAGGAGTAACAGGTGATAATGGGAAGTATAAGGCAGGACAACGCAGTAGCCGTGTGTGTGTGTCACAGCTGGGGCGTCACTCGGAGCACCCACACATTCTTGGCGCCGCAGTGTTTACCAAAAACAGCTGTTGCCTCCAAAAAAAAAAAAGCGGGAACCCGTCTCGTAAAGTTTCACTTATTTAGTTCACTAGTGGCAGAAATGTTTATCCTCCCAGCTAATGAAGAGATATAACAATAGGTGTGTATGTCTGTTTGTCTTGTCTGTCTGGAAACAGAGAGCTGTGAAATTAACTGGTTAACCAATTAGTAATAATGGTGTACTCTACATGGAACAGGACGTCTAAAACCTGTAATGTATGGGGAGAAACACTGTGAGCTGACTAACACGTGTATGGTGCAGTGGGGCTGCGTCGTGGCTACAGGTGGCAAAGGAAACTGCTCTGAGCACTGTAGATAACTTTTGCACTATAACTGTGTTATACTTAGTCATGGGAGCGTAGGTCCTAGGCCGTGTGTGTACCTGTTGCTCTCTGTGTCACCGGCCACAGGATAGACATGGAGTGCGGCAAATATTAGAACTATGGCTGACTTGCCAAGGTGGTACCTCGCCGATGGGTACGTCTGTCCGTGCGTCCGTCCATAAGTTTAGAAGTTAACGCGCCAGCAAGTTTGTAATAGAATTTCACATTAGTCTTCACAAATGGTGCTTGCGGATAGGTGATTTTTTTTGTATCAAGATGGTTCCGCCCTGATCTGTTTGAGGAATACCACCTTTTTGAAGCTCTGGAGAGATTCGAAGTTTCGACATGTTGACTACTATTAGCTTATAATTCCCACCAGGAAACTTGCTTCGAGACTCCTCCAAAACTTCGAAAAGTGCAGAGTTCCATGTGTTAAAGGCGATATTGCTGAAAAAAGATCAGGGCAAGAAGGTCATCGTAAATGGCGTCGTACACCCCGAAACTGTTCTTGAATATGGCCGGAGATCTCATCTTGGTGTTAGATGGCCCAGGCTATAGGCGGGAGACCATCACCACCACGAGCTGTTGTGAATAAGGAGTGATATAATTAAAGGTGATTTATTTGTACTGTTGAATATACTTATCCAGAGGAAGAACATGAGGGGAAGAGGAGTGGCTCTAACAATATGGAATCACTTGCTATATTTACCTGGCTGACATCACTATTTTAACGCATAGTGTTTGTTCATATTATCACTGAGTGTATGGTTTAGATGGTCGCCACAGTGACATATACAGTACATTATGTTGTACTGTACCTCATAACCTAACAAGTGAACACCAGGTTATTCCACCTAAGAGTAAAACATTAATTACTGTCTCGCAGCAGAGTGGTGAAGCACGGCCAGGTCAGCTGCCACTCTTAACTGTACGAGGCTACTATACGCTGGGTGCCTCTTCTAATGTTTCACCTTGATCTATGTTGTATGGGTTTGACCTTTTGACTTTAATAGATAATGGCAGGGTTGAGGGTTGTCTTAGTATGGATAAGGTAGCCCCCCCCCCCCCAGGTATACTTCTGGTGGTGAATCTATTAAAGATCTGTGCTTGGCGTTTGACTAGTAAAGGTACCAACTTACCTCTTGTCATAGTAAATATTCATGGTAGGTGTGAACATATAGCTCTTTCCCTGGTTAAATGCTTACGACACTGACCGTCTTACTCACCCATGCTGTCGGCGTGAGTAACTGTTGTCAATTTGTTGTTTACGTAGACTGTTGTTGGCAGGACGGACAGAGGCAGCACACCAGGCAGGCAGGTGCTGCACCTCTCAACACATCTATGTTAAGTCATCTCCATAATGATACTGTCACTAAACGACGATTCCCATACCTGTACTTTATACCTAAATCTTTACTTGTACTGGTATTTATTAACCAACTTTCTGTGTCACAACGTGTGTATACTGTTACACTTGTCAGAGAGAGAGAGAGAGTCTGTGTCTGTGGTGTGAGCTGGTCGTGAAACAGATGTATCCTTACTGCCTCATGATACAATGTTGGCGGTGACGTTTTAGCGGAGCAGAAACAAGCCGTGTCCTCTTGTGTTCTTTATACAGTATCGGGGAAATCATTAAACGGGAGACTATAATAAACCCGTGTGTGGGGGGGGGGGGGGGGGGGCGTTGTTTGTAGCTGTTTGTGTTACATACCGAGGGAGTGAGTTCATGGGGAGTTGTGCTGCCACCATCTTAGACCTATACCTGGTGCCTGTCTCGTCCGTCTCTTTACCTAAATCTCATTAAACCTAATCTGACCTGACCTGACCTAATCTAGCATAGCCTAGCTTAGCCCAATTAAACCAAAACTAGTCTAAGCTCTCCTAACTTAATCTAACTTAACCAAACCTACTCGTGCCCTGTCCAAACCTCACCCCATCTCACTTAACCACTATACTGTAGACGTGGGTGGTGTGGTCTCCCCTGCTAGCACTCTACACCAGGGACCCTCCTGCACTTAAAACCAACTCTTATTTAACTTATCTTTGGTCAGGATGGTAGAGGGATTGTTTATCAAGATTCAGAATATTTAGTCAGAATTATAAGAACAAATTCAGAGTTAGGTATAAAGTGCAGCTATAGTACCCCATGTGTTGTGACGGTGTTATATAGGTGGTGAAAGTGGGCTCCACAGGCCTAACAGTGTGGATACAGCACTGTGGTAAACAAGGAGGCACTGCACTCGACCGCCTTCACTCTCCCACCTTGTAAGATTAGGGATTAAACCAGGGACCCTAAGGACAGGAGCCGACTCAGAAAATTAGGTCAAATAAGAATGAGCCAAGGTGGATGACCAAAAAACTTAAACATGACATAGGAATAAAGAAAGGAATTTATAAGAAATTAAAGGGATGGAAGGAGCATCTCAGAAATAGGTATAATGAACTATCTAGGAATGTTAAGAAAAATGGAAGGAAGACAAAGAGGGACTACGAAATCAGGATAGCAAGAGAATCCAAGGCGAATCCCAGGGGATTTTTCCAGGTATATAGGACAAAGGTCAAGGACAAAGTGGGACCTTTAAAGTCAGAGAGAGGGGAAGTGATCGATGATGGTGAGGAAATAAGCAAAGCATTAAACACCTACTTCTTATCAGTTTTCACAGAAGAAATTCACGTGGAAATGCCAGAGGTGGAACTGATATTTAGGGGAAATGAAGAAGAGAAATTAAAGAATATCACTATCAGAAAAGAGGATGTTCTTAAGAAGATAAATAAATTAAAGAAGACAAAATCCTCAGGGCCGGATGAAAATTTCCCCCGAGTTTTGAAAGAGTATGAGAAACAGATTAGCGGACCCCTCGTAAATTTATTTACAAAATCATTTGACACGGGAGTTGTGCCAGACTTGTGGAAACAGGCAAATGTAGTACCCATATTCAAAAAGGGAGAAGGAGCATCAGCGTCAAATTACCGGCCGATTAGTTGACGTCAGTAGTGGGGAAATTTCTTGAATCAATTATAGCAAATAGCGCCCGATCTCATTTCGAGAAAAAAAAATTAATCTACGACTCTCAACATGGGTTTATAAAGGGAAAATCTTGTCTAACAAATCTGCTGAAATTTTTTAGGAAAGTCTTCGAGTTAGTAGATAATGACGAAAATTATTTACTTAGACTTTAGCAAAGCGTTTGACAGAGTACCGCATCAGAAGCTTCTGAGAAAAGTTAAGGCTCATGGTATCCAGGGGAAAGTTTTAAATTGGATAAAATCATGGCTCACCGATAGAACACACAGGGTCAGCGTAGATGGTTTTAAGTCTGAGTGGGGCCGTGTAACCAGTGGGATTCCCCAGGGGTCAGTACTGGGCCCACTCTTGTTCATAATCTACATAAACGATCTAGATACTGGGATCAGCAGTGACATAATAAGCAAGTTTGCGGGTGACACCAAAATAGGGCGGCAGATTAATTCAGGGCAGGATGCAAATGCACTACAGGAGGATTTAAATAAACTGTAGGAATGGTCAGAAAAATGACATATGAAATTCAACACCAGCAAGTGCAGTGTACTTAATATTGGAAGAACAAATACTGTCAATGTATACAGCCTTAACAACATCGACCTCGAGAAGTCGACTTGTGAAAGAGACTTAGGGGTATTTGTAAGCCCGGACCTACGGCCTAGAAAACAGTGCGTTAATGTTCGAAGTAATGCAAACAGAGTATTAGGTTTTATATCTAGAAGTGTAAGTAATATGAGTGCAGAGGTCTTATTGCAACTATATCTTGCGCTAGTCAGGCCGCACCTCGATTATGCTGTTCAGTTCTGGTGCCCTTATTATAGAATGGATATCAATTCACTGGAGTCGGTGCAGCGAAGAATGACGAAAATGATTGCGGGACTTAGAAACCTACCATATCAGGATAGATTAAAGAAACTAAACTTGCATCCCCTAGAAAGACGAAGAGTGCGGGGAGATATGATAAAAGTATTTAAGTGGGTGAAAGGAATCAATAAAGGGGATATAGATAAAGTTCTTATAATATCCGAGCAGGATAGGACTCGTAGCAACGGATTTAAGTTGGATAAGTTTAGGTTTAGGAGGGAGATAGGAAGGAACTGGTTCACAAATAGGGTGGTAGACGAGTGGAACAAGCTTAGCAACTTTGTAGTAAGTGCAGGAACGCTGAAAAGTTTTAAAAGGAGGCTAGATAGATTCATGGATGATAGAGAGTGGTTGTAACTCTCGACAGGAGCTGCCATGCACAGACCAACCGGCCTATTACAGACACCTTTTGTTCTTGTGTTCTCTTTAACCACTCGTTGCCGCACACCCCATAAAGGCGGCGCTCCAACCTAAGTACAAATAACAATGTACGGTACCAAAAAATAATTGACTCAATTCTATGTATAACTGAAATAATGGTAATAAACCTTTTACATGTTATAAGATCAGACTCCAGTATACAGTACACGGAGCTGGTAGACCTGGAGCTGCTCTGGTCATGACGTGGTGCTCGTGTTATTCTGCTGATTTGCATAATTGTGTTGATTGTTGTCTTGTTTGTGTGTCTCGGGTGTTAGTCTGGCAACACTGTGTAGCCTTATTTAGGGTTTATGAAGTTTGTGTTTCAGGGAGACGGCGAGGGACGTAACTGTGTGTGGTGGTGACAGTGTGGTGGTGGTGGTGACTGTGTGTGGTGATGGTGACAGTGTGGTGGTGGTGGTGACTGTGTGTGTGGTAGTGGTGGTGACTGTGGTAATGGTGAGTGTATGATGATGGTGGTGACTGTGTGGTAGTGGTGGTGACTGTGGTAATGGTGAGTGAATGTGGTAGTGACTGTGTGTTGTAGTGGTGACTGTGTGTGATGGTGACTGTGGTAATGGTGAGTGTGTGTGTGTGTGGTTGTGGTGACAGTGTGCTGGTGATGGTGACTGTGACTGGTAGTGGTATTGACAGTGTGGTGGTGGTGACTGTGTGTGTGTGGTACAACAGCGGATAGTTTATTGTGCACCCCATATTCATCCTGTGAGCGGTAGTTGCAAAAAGGATTACAGAGCAGAGGCCACAAAGGGTGTTTACAGTATTGAATGTTACAGATTATTTCCATTACATTGTTTGTTTAAGTCGGTACATAGAATTGGGATTAGATACAATTGTGAAGTGTGGATACAGCCTTAGGTACGCCAGTTATCTTGTCTTCAGAGATCAAGTGATGTGCCGCCATTGCATACACAGTGTCCTATAAGTTTCTATTTTTGTGATGATGGTGACTGTATGTGGTAGTGGTGGTGACTGTGTTTTGTGATGGTGACTGTGATGTTGGTGGTGACTGTGAGGTCGTGGTATTGACATTGTGAGGTAGTGGTGGTGGTGGTGACAGTGTGGTGGTGGTGGTGACAGTGTGGTGGTGATGGTGACTGTGTGGAGTTGGTGACTGTGGTGGGGTGGTAATTGTGTGGTGGTGGTGGTGATTGTGACTGTGGTAGTGGTGACTGTGAGGTCGTGGTGTTGACATTGTGTGGTAGTAGTGATGACAGTGTGGTGGTGATGGTGACAGTGTGATAGTGGTGATTCTGACATTGTGGTGGTAGTGGTGACGGTGTGTGGTGGTGACAGTGTGGTGGTGATGGTGACAATGTGTGGTGTTGGTGACAGTATGGTGGTGGTGACAGTGTGTGGTTGTGGTGACAGTGTGTGTTTGTGGTGACAGTGTGGTGGTGGTGACTGTGGTGGTGGTGACAGTGTGGTGGTGGTGGTGACAGTGTGTGGTTGTGGTGACAGTGTGTGTTTGTGGTGACAGTGTGGTGGTGATAGTTTGGTGGTGACAGTGTGTGGTGGTGGTGACTGTGTGGTGATGTTGACAGTGTGGTGATGTTGACAGTGTGGTGGTAGTGAGTGTGTGGGGGTGGTGACTGTGTGGTGGTGGTGACAGTGTGGTGGTGGTGACAGTGTGGTGGTGGTGGTGACTGTGGTGGTGGTGACAGTGTGGTGGTGGTGACAGTGTGGTGGTGGTGGTGACTGTGGTGGTGGTGACAGTGTGGATGGTGACTGTATTGAATTGAATTTAATTAAATTGAAACAGTTTACTTAGCCAGAAAAACATAGATACAGAGTGGATAATAATAACAATATTAACCTGGCTGAGCCAGTTGAGAGCCTGGGCTCTCTTTTAGGCACCTGATATATACTATACATTTATCTCAAGGAAGTATTATGTAATTTTTAGTATCATCTTGAATAGCACAATAGCATTGTGGTAATAAGAACATCTCATAATGTTACCACGGTATCACTTCAATATTTATTAATTTTATTCATTTATTATCCCTTTTCTAGTTTATTTTTATTTATTTATTTTTTATATACATGATTTACAGTAGAATTGGAAAACATAAGTATAATGGGGGAGCAGTACCACATTAACTCTGGGTGCCTTAAGTTGTATCTTTGATTATTCCGGAACTGGAAATAATTATTGTCAAGCAAGTGTTTATGGTGACTGTGGTGGTGGTAACAGTGTGGTGGTGGGCCACCACACTGGCATGATCCACGACCCCTGGACGTTTGGGCCATGGACCAAAAATGTCCTGACAATACCCCCTGGGAACCTTCCAGTCAGGAACCTTCAGGTTAGGTTATTATTTATATTACCTTGATCCATGGCCCAAACGTCCTAATCACCCAGAACTAAACGTCCAGGGGACATTACCCATGGCCCAAACGTCTAAGGGTTATAGCCCATGGCCCAAACGTCCAGGGGTCTTTCCCCACGACCCAAACGTCCAGGGGTCGTTGCCCATGGCCCAAACGTACAGGGGTCGTTGCCCATGGCCCAAACGTCTAGGGGTCATGGCCTATGGCTCAAACGTCCAGGGGTCGTGGCCCATGGCTAAAACGTCTAGGAGCCGTGAACCATGGGCCAAACGTCCAGGGGTCGTTGCCCATGGCTCAAACGTCCGTGGGCCAAACGTCCTACATTCCGCCAGAATATAGAGATAGTCGAGAAGTAGTATAAGGTGCAACAATTAAAACACTGAGGATGTGTGGACAGGGACATTTATTCTAACACTTAACAATATGAACCAGTGTCTAACACTAATAACTCACTAACCCTGGTTGCTTGAGATCCTACATTTGGATTCTCGTCATTACTGCATCATAAATTGCACATTTGATTATAATGATAATGATAATAATAATAATAATAATAATAATAATAATAATAATAATAAATAATAATAATAATAATAATAATAATAATAATAATAATAATAAATGCAAATAATAAATAATAATAATAATAATTTTACCCATTTAACCTCTTTGTTTAGCACAAGTGAACTATGTAGTTTGCTGATCCTATTCCGGACAGCTGCCAACTGAACTATTTTTGTTCACATCAAGTTTGTATTATAATACATATTAAGTGCCCACTTCCTGATTGTATTGATCGCCAGTTAACCTCTTCACTACATCGTCTTCTTATCTATTTATATTGCTTACCACCAGACGAATTTACTCAGCTGGGGAAGATCCATCTCGTAGTCAAGGGGTTAAACAAAACGTCGCTCCTTCTACAATGTATAGATTCAAACATATCCTTAATCCATGAGCTCATAAATGCCTCCTTTTACAAAGTAACACCTTACTTACATCATGAATTATCCTCCTCTCATCCTACTGTAACTTTAGTATTTTCACCTGGCTAATGCTTGACGATTACACCCAGTAGAGGAAACCCCGTCGGTGGAGCCAAACCTCTATCCTGCATTGTAATCTCCCCTAACTGATGTACACCTTCCCTCTCACCCCCAGTATCCTCCCCACAGAAAGACACCTAGCCCGACACACCCCTCCCTTCTCCCTCCCGCTCACTAGTTAGTGCTTTAAATTCACACCACAGTACAGAGTTCAGGGTTCACACCTCAGGGAGAGAGAGGATTGGCAACGCTACGTAGTAAACGCAGGAGTGGAGCCAACTGTACCTCGCCCCTGAGCCCTGACAACACCCCACCATGACTATCCTCCACACACTACATCCTCTTACAGTCTCCAGCACCTTGGAATGTACAGTAGTACTGTACTGTGCGTGGTGTGGCTGTGGATGACAGAGCGTACTACACACACAATCACCGCGGCCTCTGGGCAATAACGGCGCAAGAATTTTCATTAGCCTCATGAAAGACGAGAATCGTAGGAAGATGTTTAATTATTGAGGACCTTATTATCAATGAAAGAGAGAGAGAGAGAGAGAGAGAGAGAGAGAGAGAGAGAGAGAGAGAGTTTTAGTTAGTTTAACAAATTTATTGGCAGAGCTTGTAGTACAGTTTGCCTATTCTGAGTAATTCAGTCAGGTCTTGACACTGAGGGTGGTATCACTTCTCACTGTCACGCAGGACAGAGGTTCATACACAAAGAAATACATCATATTCATTAACAACTATAAATGTATAGAGGTCAGATTCATATGGATAATGTCACTGTTCACTGCCATGCAGGACAGAGGTTCGTACACAAAGATTTGCATCATATTCATTGACAGTACATATACATATATGTAGACACACACACACACACATATACATACATATGCGTATATACATACACATATACATGTACACGTACATATACATGCACACACGCACACATACATACATATACGTCGGTCAGATTCATGTGGGTAATGTCACTTTTCACTGCCATACAGGACAGAGGTTCGTACACAAAGAATGCATCATATTCATTGACACTATATATAGGTCAGATTGATGTGGGTAATGCCACTGTTCACTGCCACGCAGGACAGAGGTTCGTACACAAAGAAGGAAATACATCACATTCACCAGCAGCATATATGGGTCAGTGGATCACATACATTGGAGTCATATTCTAGTTGAAGACTAATCAGTGTGGGCTAGCAAATTTGGGATAAACAGCAAGAATGTCCTCAAGCACACCTGATTCAATGAAGTAATTACATAGTTCAAGATACAGTAAGTCAGGTGGCCTGAAGTCTTTGACAGTGTCACATTCAATAATATAGTGTTCAAGTGTATGCTTTAAAGGTTTATCACAAAGTTTACATGCTGAGTGTTCCGGTATGGGTACAGCGTTACTAACTTGCCAGATGTGTCTGTATCCTAGTCTAATTCTGGCCACGACTACATCACATTGTCTGGTTCTGTCCTTATGCTGGCCATACCGGTACCTCTTGTTACAAAATTTGTCATATTTACTAATGCTACAACTGTCAGGTCTCTCTGCATTTCTCACTTCTTCTAGATCAGAGTTCATGATTCTGACTTGAATGTTTTTAATTACGGCATTGGACAGACCAAGGTCGCGGTCAACATTTTCTTTCTTACATGCCTCATTGGCCAGTCTATCAGCACGGTCATGATGCCTGATTCCAACATGGGACGGAATCGAGAGAGAGAGAGAGAGATTTTCCTTTTAGGTCTATGTTCATCTCTCTCTGTTTATGCATGTTAAGTTTATTATCTTGCATTATAATTATTATCATGTTTTTCAGTAAGAGACCAATCTTGTATACACGTCCTTCAGATGAAATAATTCATTGGGGCAACTCTTGACTGTAAACATAGCTGGGTTTGGAAACAAGATAATAAACACGAGCATTCATCGAGAGAGAGAGAGAGAGAGAGAGAGAGAGAGAGAGAGAGAGAGAGAGAGAGAGAGAGAGAGACGCCTCACAATGTTTGTTTGGTGTGCCCGATTGTTTGTGTGCCTAAAATGTAATGCAACTTCAGGAAATTCTTTGGAGAAAATTACTGCTGCTCCCTCTTCATACGCAACTCTTGACTGTAAACAATGATGAACAATTGCCAGCGAGTTGAAGAAAAAGTGCCAGTAATTGTTTGGTCTGTCCAGGAGTATATGGCCAGCACTATATATGTTGAGGAGAAATTCAGTCAATGGCTCGTGGGAAACTTGAACCAGTGATTCCTTCTTGTCTGTTGTAATAAAAGAAAATGTGAAGGAGATTATGACCAAATGAAACGTAGCTTAAAGGGTCTAGCGTACCCAAAATGTGGACGGTAAATTTGGCTGTCTGTGTGTGTGTGTACTACTACTACTACTAATAATAATAATAAAGGGTTTATTAATAGAGTTGCAGTCAGTGGCTGAAAATATACAAACTTACGTGTGATTTAGACATAATGATATGCATTCAGTACATTTACAGGGCTGTACAGTACATAAATCAGGAGTTGTTTATTATTTTAACAATAGATGGGATGGTGCTATTCTTATATCTATCAGTGTGGGCTCTTATGGGCTGAATTTTGTCGTAGTGGCGGACTGCGCGAGGTGGGCAGGGGACTGCCGGTGGCTGGAGGTGGCGATGACGAGGATGGTGCAGTAGTCCACTGCCAAACCTTGCAAGTGCTTGGTGGTGGAGGTCACTGAGCGATGTCATTTCCAGGGTGGAAAGAGCGATGTTGTAGCCGGAGTAGTCTGCGCCGAGCATGATTCTGCAGGTTCTTTTCTGTACCTTCTCTAGCTGACGTCGTTGGGTAGAGTTGAGAGAAACGACCAGGCTGGTGACGCATGCGTGTGTGGGTGGTAACAAGCAATCAGTCAGCATCTACAAATGTTAACAGATACTGAGGATGCCAAAACTGGGATGGTATTAGTTGATTTGTCAATTGGCCCAGTGTATCAGTGAATTCATGGGAACACCTCAAGATTAGACACCCTAATTTATTTCACATGAAAATCAACCACTCGAATGCTAACCTAACCTAATCTACCCTTAACCTAACTCACCCAGAAGGCGTCCGGGTGGTTAATCTTCAGGTTGAATAAACTGGTGTGTCTATCTTCAATGGATTCAATTCATTTTAAGTAACAGATTCCTTTATTTACATACTGTGTGAAGACTACTTTAGTCCTTAATATTACTACAGCAACGAATAATCCGGAAAATAAAACTTGTTACAAAATATCTTATGAATAAGTGACAAGTACCACACGAATTCTGCATCAGGTGTGGAAATACTCCGAGTTATTAAGAAAACAAAAGACGATCTGAACAGGGAGGTGACGATACATAAATGAGTTTATCGATAATATTGTGGACTTTTCAGAAAGATACAAAAATCCTGAGAATAATTCAACAGGAAGAATATATAAGAGAGTGACGTTAGTGATTAATAGAAAAATAACGATAGAAAAGATTACAGGTAGTTAAAAAGAGAGGAAATTAATCAGAAATTCAAATTATCGTCTGAAGAAATTGTGTACAAAGCCATATTCAAGAGAACCATTGTGTTGGTACAGTAAGAGTGTTGTGCGCACAGTAAGAGAGGACGTGAGAGTGGAAGCATCACAATGGACAGGACACAGTACGGCCGGAACCCCACAGACTCCTACAGGCCCTACGACCTGGCCTGTAAGAAGCGGCCAGCTCCTGGATGTGAGTATTCCTTGTCTGGTGTCTGTCACTACTGATCCTGATTGACTAACTGATAACTTTTTAGCCAGGTGACGTAGCTTAATAGTACTGAGCCTTCCTGTAATTGCACCTGGGGGCTGTTACCGTGGCTGGGAGGACGACCAAGCTGTCCAGTCTGTTATAGCATTTGTTTTCTCTCGGCTCTTCGAGAAAGTTGAGGAACCTCTTTTTTCAAAATGTCTCTTAGCATTAATATTTATCCCTCACACGTCACTCTTCCCTCTTATGACACTCCCAACTCTCGTCTCTCCATTTACCTTCAACTCTTATAACACAAGTCATACATATCCATACCTCTTAACCATATTGTATATATTAGTACTAGGTAAGTTTAGCTGGAATTTTTAGGTCAACACTTACATTGTTCACTCGTGGGCTGCTCCCTCTGTTAAAATAATGGCTGTTTCAATTTATTCAATAAACTATTTAGTGAAGATAGATGCTAAATAATTTATCACAAACACCACACACATATATTGTCATAACATGTATGTCAGCCAGTTTACTTCGATTTTTTTTATTGTGGATGTTGTGACGGACATTGCTGTGAAACTGCTGTTCACGAACAAACTTCCAACATGTTACTCTATGATTTAAGATATAAAGAAAGTAATGTATAGTTGCAGTACCTGGCATGTAAGGATCATTAGGTGAGGGGGACTGCAATTTTAAAGTATTTTCACAGATTTTTTTCTCCATTTTGTGGTTCCTACTGTACGTAAGATGGGATGAAAAACAGCGTTACTACATACAAACCAATCATATATATGACCCAGAAGTAGATGCCAAGTGTTCAGGGAATTGTTTATCACATCTACTTCGCTCCGGTGGCACACGCAATATAAGTAAGGGCACTTGATTTCTGGTGTCTAGCGTTGTTTTGGCTATAGCGTGTGATTACATTCCGTGTGTGCAGTGATTATGTATGTTTTATTGTGAGTCTTATGTGTAATACTCATACATTTATATTTAGGTGAACAAACCGAAGATATCAGTTTTGTTGCCATCTTGTTCCTCGTTGTTGTATTTCTGAATTCAGATTTACTTGCTCAGTATATTTAGGGCTGATAATGTTCAATACTTATCGCTGATACAGTGATGATGATGATAATAATAATATTTATACAGTAAAATCGCCATCCAAGTGTACAATTGGCTTGGCGTGTATGTACTGTATTTAGACAATGTAAGTATAAAATTTAGCATTATAGACAAACCAGGAATATAGCTCAATATGTAAAGAGACAATGCAGGTATACAGTTGAGCATGTGTAGACAACGTAGGTATACGGTGTACGTACTGTGTAGGTTACCAGCATCAGTGAACAGTCAGGAAATTCAAGCAAGGGAAGCGGACAAAGCCTGATTGCTTTTCTCTTGGCTATTATATATTCAATACTTGTTATCCTGGTTGGTGAATTACTTTGTTGCTTACAGCCATTTATACGGTAAGATTTGTTTGTTACCTATACTGACTATTTTCTTTTGTCGATAACAAATATTGAAGTCTAGTTATATTATTGTTCCACAGTCGGTCATAATATACTGTATGATAATATCCTAACAAAGTATTTCACAAACCGACGGGTGTTTTGGGTTAACTTCCTAGTGTTTAGTCCTTGTCGCACCAATTACTCCACCTGTGACGACGAACTGTTCAAGTATAACCCGTTTTTTTTCTTCCGAACTATGATTAGAGGCTAACTCCTTTTTTTCAGTCTTGAAGGAGGAATATTAAGAACATGATAAAATAGCGAAGTTAATCCAGACTGTAGAGAATGTACAACACAACACAGAAAATGGAGCCAATTTTAGGGCAGACTTTGTTAATGCTTTGTAACACCTGACCTCTCCTCTCTTCCTCTTCCCGTTCCTTCCCCTTCTTCCCCTCCCTTTCCCCATCTTCCTCTTCCCTCTTTCCCTCTTCTCTCTTATTTACCCCTCCCTCCTCCTTTTCCTCTCCTCCCTCCTTATTTTACTCCCCACCCCTCCCCTTCATCCCCACCACCCCTCCCTCCTTCCTCCCCACCCCTCCCCTTCTATTCCTCCCCACCCCTCTCCCTTCTATTCCTCCCCACCCCTCCTTCCTTCTATTCCTCCCCACCCCTCCTTCCTCTTCTTCCTCTCCACCCCTCCCCCTCCTCTTCCTCCCCACCCTTCCCCCTCTCCCTCCCCACCCCTCTCCCTCCCCACCCCTCTCCCTTCTATTCCTCCCCACCCCTCCTTCCTCCTCTTCCTTCCAACCCCTCCACTCCTCCTCTTCCTCCCCACCCTTCCCCCTTCTCTTCCTCCCCACCCTTCCCCCTTCTCTTCCTCCCCACCCCTCCCCATCCTCTTCCTCTCCCACCCCTCCCTCCTCTTCTTCCTCTCCACCCCTCCCCCTCCTCTTCCTCCCCACCCCCTCCTCCTCTTCCTCCCCACCCCCTCCTCCTCTTCCTCCCCACCCCCTCCTCTCCCTCCCCACCCCCCCTCCCCCTCTTCCTCCCCACCCTCCCCCTCCTCTTCCTCCCCACCCCTCCCCCTCTCTCCTCCCCCCCCTCCCCCTCCTCTCTCCTCCCACCCTCCCCTCCCTTCCTCCCCACCCCCTCCTCCTCTTCCTCCCCACCCCCTCCTCTTCCTCCCCACCCCATCCTTCCCTCTCCTCTTCCTCCCCACCCTTCCCCCTCTTCCTCCCCACCCCTCCCCCTCCTCTTCCTCCCCACCCTCCTCTTCCTCCCCACCCCCCCCTCCCCCTCTTCCTCCCCACCCCTCCCTCCTCCTCTTCCTCCCCACCCCTCCCTCCTCCTCTTCCTCCCCACCCCTCCCTCCTCTTCCTCCCCACCCCTCCCCCTCTTCCTCCCCACCCCTCCCTCCTCCTCTTCCTCCCCACCCCTCCCTCCTCCTCTTCCTCCCCACCCGTCCCCCCTCCTCTTCCTCCCCACCCCTCTTCCTCCTCTTCCTCCCCATCCCTCTCCCTCCTCTTCCTCCCCATCCCTCCCCCTCTTCTTCCTCACCCCACCCTTCCACCCCTCTTCCTCCCGGCCCCTCCCCCTCCTCTTCCTCCCCACCCCACCCTTCTCCCTACCCCTTCCCCTCCTCTTCCTCCCCTCTCCCTCCCTCCTCTCACCACCACGCCACAGGTAACAGGAGACGTGAGCGGGTGTTCTGCGAGGGCATTGTGCTGGACTGAGATGACTATTGATGACCTTGGGGCCGATAACTGTCCGGCTGGGCTGAGGCACTGTGCCAAGCTGGTGGTGGTGTTGGCTAACCCTGAGGCACTGAGGGAGAAGGAGAATGAGTAATGCCCGGAGAGAGAGAGAGAGAGAGAGAGAGAGAGAGAGAGAGAGAGAGAGAGAATGGATGATGGTAATAGTGAGAGAGAGAGAGAAATGGGTAATGCCCGGAGAGAGGAGAGAGAATGGATGATGGTAGTAGTGAGAGAGGAATGGGTAATGTCAATAGTGTGTGTGTGTGTGAGTGTGAGAAAAACACAGCGAGTTTAGAGGATGACGCCATACCACCACCACTGTTACATCCCCCCTCCTTCCCCCTCCTTCCCACCACACCGCCTGCTGCCAGCTTCTCGCTAGTGTGACGTCACCTCTGTTATTGTCCTTCCCCCATCTCTCATGTTTATTATTACGAGGTTTGTTTTTTTTTCTATTGGGTGTGTTGGTTATTTGATTCCATCCTTTTACTTAGTTCTTATTATTCTTTTTCTTTATTTTTTCTGTCATTTTTATTGTTCTTATTTTGTTTCTACTGTTTCACCTTTTTTTCTCTTTCTTCTTTTATATTATAATCGTTACTAATTCTCTGGTTGTAGTTCTCGTAATGTGGTTTCCCTTAATGGGGCATAAACACGAACACAACTTTACCCAAACAGTAACATCAGTCCTGACTCTGTGTATTACCATTACTGTTTCATACACTAAACCTGTCCTGCCTATAGTTATCAGGTCAAGGTTATATATATAGTTTAACCATTTGGGTATTTATTCTTGTCTTCTCATGTCCCGTTGTGCTGCTCGGGTCTTCGGGATTTCCCTTAGCGTCTCAAGTGCTCATGAGGAGTTGTAGTGAATCACGAGTGCTTAAAGTGACCTCTTATTCGGTACTCATCATGACCTTTGGTGCTTATCGTGATTCATGAGTGCTCAAAATGATACCAAGCGATACACAGGTGACTATAATGACGCCATTTACTTTATTATTTGTAGCCCGAGAAGTCCTTTAGAGCTGAGGGGATATCTGCTCACCATAATTATGAGATGATAATTCACAGTAGAGGAGTAGTGTGGAGAAGGTCGGTGAGGGTGAGAGCACAAGGTCCTTGAGGGGCTGAGGGGCAACACTTGTACTCCATGGCTAGGATAAGAGGCATTTTGATTATATAGATCTTGGTGTTGGTGCTGTAGTATCATGTGTGTCCACCATGGTATTTAAACCACAAGAATACCGATGAATTTCAGAGAACAGAGAAAGGGATTTTGCCATAACCTATTTCATTAACACGAACCTCTATATAGTGACTAATACAAACAGGTCGGAGCTATATCTTTCTAACAACGTCTCGCTAAACGCGCTTGAACGAGAGGTCATTTACTGTACAAACCCGCCTAGTCATGTGTTCCTTTAGGGTGGCTGGGTATATATGCGTAGCAAGGATGAGCGTGTTCCCATGGCTGGCTGGCTGGCTCCCTGTTGTGGTGTCATCAGGCACTTGAGGACAATACAGTTGCTGTGAAAGTTCACCCAAACACACGTAACACAACGCCTCAGTCGCTTGGTGGGTGTTTCATGGGCGAGGATAGTAATTATGGCCGTTGGTGTGGGCTGCAGGTGACGTGGGCGGGGGTAGTAGCTCTGGCTGTTGGCGTGGGCAGCGTGTGTTGTGGGTGGGGGTAGTAGCTCTGGCTGTTGGCGTGGGCAGCATGTGGTGGGGGCTGGGGTAGTAGCTCTGGCTGTTGGCGTGGGCAGCATGTGGTGGGGGCTGGGGTAGTAGCTCTGGCTGTTGGCGTGGGCAGCATGTGGTGGGGGCTGGGGTAGTAGCTCTGGCTGTTGGCGTGGGCAGCATGTAGTGGGGGCTGGGGTAGTAGCTCTGGCTGTTGGCGTGGGCAGCATGTGGTGGGGGCTGGGGTAGTAGCTCTGGCTGTTGGCGTGGGCAGCATGTGGTGGGGGCTGGGGTAGTAGCTCTGGCTGTTGGCTTGGGCAGCATGTGGTGGGGGCTGGGGTAGTACCTCTGGCTGTTGGCGTGGGCAGCGTGTGTTGTGGGTGGGGGTAGCACCTCTGGCAGTTGGCGTGGGCAGCGTGTGGGGTGGGTGGGGGTAGTACCTCTGGCTGTTGGCGTGGGCAGCGTGTGGGGTGGGCGTTACCCCAGGGGACTAGTAATACAGTACAGTATAGCCCCCATGTGAACCATAGGCTCAAAGTGACCCCGTCTCATAAAGATCCTACATGACTCACAGGTGCTCATAATGACACGGAATTACTCATAAGCATTGCTAATGACATACAGGCGCTCATAACCATCCCAGCTGACCTCGTTCTCATAATGACCCTGGGTCGATGGGGGGGGGGGGGGGTAAGCTCTAGTTATATCCGTTATTACTGAAATTATTAAGCCGTGTTGGGCAAAATTACCTTGATGGAGACTGTGTGTGTGTGTAATAACAAATAATAATAATAATTAACGGTTTATTGAAAGAGCATGGCAGCTAGAAGGCTGCAAATATACGGTTACAAAATTGGGGAATGGGTCACCTGATTGACAAATAATATACAAGTAACATAAGTGATACAAATATGATATATAATAACTAGGTGGAGAGAGGGTCATACTACAGGGCAATTCAACATAGTAACATTGCAGAAAAGGTAAGATTGACTGGGAATAAATACACCGGTTGATTACGAGTTGCTGATAATTTTTACAATGGTTGGGACTGGGCTGTTCTTATAGGGATCAGTACGTGCTCGTATGGGCTGGATGCGGTTGTGGTGTCGAACAGCAATTCGCGGACGAGGTATCTCGGGTGGAAGTAGGAGCCGGTGTCGAGGATGATGCAGAAGCTCTTTACCAAATTTACATATGAGGTCGTGGTGATCTGAAAGTTATCGCTGTATTTAAAAACTGTGTCCGAGTTTGGTAATGTTATACAGTACTCATAAATCGTTATTGGTCGATATTGTATGTCTGCACGTGCACTAGTTTCTGAATGATGTTAGGGGAATCGTCGCCATACGTATAACCCAGGGGCCGGATACTCAAAACACCTCATAAGTTACGTCTTTTAGCATGATACAGTACCATATATTGTCGAATCTTTACAGTACCGTAAATTTAGCATACTCAAAATTTAATTACAGTTCCGTAAGCCTTTCGTAAGTTTTCATAACTCTAGTGTTTACCCTGTAAATTAAGTTCTCTTGTCGGAAGGTAGATGTCAGTGCAGGAGCTAGTTGGCCAATCAGCGCTCAGTTAACAAAATCATCAACCAATCACAAGAGAAGGAGAAATCAGCTGAGAGCGACGCACATAATATTATTTTGTAAACATGGAAGGACCACCAGCCAAGAAGAGACGGCCTAATTTCAGTGAGGCTGAAGTATACGCTATTCTGGGCAAATTCAAATAAATTGGTTATTGATAGCATAGCTTTGCCGAACCTAAATGACAAATCACTTCTCTTAAATTACTCATTTAGCCTAGACCCTGGTGTTTTCCTTTCAATGATGGGGACATTTGGTCTGAATTGTCTTCAAGTTCATACAAAAAACAACAATTTAAAACCTGAAAATATATCGGATTAGCCGTAAATTTTCTTAAATTAATACTCTACCTATGATAATGTTGAAAGTCTGGAACTAGGCCTAAGGTAGTTGCTAGACAAAGTGTCTCACTGACGGCCTGACACTCGCCAAAAAACCATGTATACAGTCTCTAACCTAACCTAACATACCATAACATAACATAACATAACCAAACCAAACCAAACCTATCTAACCCATAACCTATTGGTATAATTTCTTATTTAAATATTCCTCATGTTCTAACTAAATTAAGTAGGCCCCACGTTTAAACATTTATTTGTCTAAGACTGAAAAAGAGTTATATAGGCCCCTATTAATCAAGTTAATTGCAATCCATATGTTACGCCTAATATCATTTAATTTTGGCTAGCCTATGGAAATTTATAGCCTTTCATGTTATCATAAGCTATATACATAAGAAAATAGGCTAAGGCTATTGGTTAAATATTAGAAAAACAAGGCGAAGTCCAGGCAGGAATGTTCACTTGACCTCATATTTGGCTTTCATTACTGAGGGATATTTACGGCTATACAACATTAATAAGTTCTATCTGCAAGTTTACTCAGTCATAAAACATATTTTTACCCTAAGTGTGAACAATACAAACCTTCTGTTTTGGTAAAAAATACTTTATGATTTGTAAGAAGACAAAAGATGCTTCTCTTCCAAACTGGGACCAATACAACGAAAAAGACAAAGTGAAATATTATATTTCAGTATGTTGATGTACAAAACATTTTCTTCATTATTCTATGATAAAATAAGTCTAACAAGCATTATTATAACATATATTATTATTATTTTTTATACAATCGGGAATTAGTCACTACTTCATCAGGGTTGAGAGTGGTACACAACCTCGGGAGCTGGTGTAAGTTACGCGCTTTAACTTACGGAGTTCGATGTCAAATATTTGTTTTGAGTATACCATCTGTGTTTTGAGTATACCATCTGTGTTTTGAGTATACCATCTGTGTTTTGAGTTTACCATCTGTGTTTTGAGTATGCCAATCTGAGACTGTAAATCCAGTTACGGGGTACACAACAACATACAGTCCCATAAATGTTTTTGAGTATCTGGCCCCACTCTAACATTACAGCTACGTACAGTACAGGGGGTGATGGTTATAGCTTGTTATTTGTTTGTGTCTTGGGTAATTAATTTTGTAAAGGTGTTGTTATTTGTTTACAGGTAAGTGTGATTGACTGGATGCTGGTGATGGTGTGGCTAGTGGTGGTGATGATGGTGATGGTGGTGTTAATCATGATGGTGATGGTGATTGTATTGATGATGATAATAATGATGGTATTGAAGATTATGATGATGATGGTGTTGGTGGTGGTGGTGATGATTGCTGGTGGTGGTGTTAATGGTGATGCTGATAGTGGTGATGATAGTATTGGTGGTGGTGTAGATGGTGATACTGATGGTGGTGATGATGGCGGTGGTGACGATGGTGATGGTGGTGAGGATGGTGATGATGGTGGTGGGGATGGTGATGGTGGTGGTGGGGACGGTGATGTTGGTGGGGATGGTGATAATGGTGGTGAGGATGGTGATGATGGTGGTGGGGACGGTGATGTTGGTGGTGGGGATGGTGATAATGGTGGTGAGGATGGTGATGATGGTGGTGAGGATGGTGATGGTGGTGGGGATGGTGATGATGGTGGTGGGGATGGTGATGATGGTGATGTTGGTGGTGGGGATGGTGATGTTGGTGGTGGGGACGGTGATGTTGGTGGTGGGGACGGTGATAATGGTGGTAAGGATGGTGATGATGGTGGTGAGGATGGGGATGGTGATGATGGTGGTGGGGATGGTGATGATGGTGATGGGGACGGTGATGATGGTGATGGTGGTGGGGATGGTGATAATGGTGGTGGTGGGGATGGTGATAATGGTGGTGAGGATGGTGATGATGGTGGTGAGGATGGTGATGGTGGTGGTGGGGATGGTGATGGTGGTGGGGATGGTGATGATGGTGGTGGATGGTGATGGTGGTGGGGATGGTGATGATGGTGGTGGGGATGGTGATGATGGTGGTGAGGATGGTGATGATGGTGGTGGGGATGGTGATGATGGTGGTGGGGATGGTGATGATGGTGGTGGGGATGGTGATGATGGTGAGGTTGGTGGTGGGGATGGTGATGATGGTGGCGGAGATGGTGATGATGGTGGTGAGGATGGTGATGATGGTGGTGAGGATAGCGATGCTGCTGGTGGGGATGGTGATAATGGTGGTGGGGATGGTGATGATGGTGGTGGGGATGGTGAGGATGGTGATGGTGGTGAGGATGGTGATGATGGTGGTGAGGATGGTGATGCTGCTGGTGGGGATGGTGATAATGGTGGTGGGGATGGTGATAATGATGATGGTGGTGAGGATGGTGATGATGGTGGTGAGGATGGTGATGATGGTGGTGAGGATGGTGATGCTGCTGGTGGGGATGGTGATGATGGTGGTGGGGATGGTGATGATGGTGGTGAGGATGGTGATGATGGTGGTGAGGATGGTAATGCTGCTGGTGGGGATGGTGATAATGGTGGTGGGGATGGTGATAATGGTGGTGGGGATGGTGATCACTATGCGAGGATGAACCATTGCGTTTTCTTATCCAGTTTAAAATACTTTCTAGCATAAGGAACTTTCTTTCTCCATCAGTGTGTGTGTGTGCGCGCGCTCGAATGTGTGTATGTGTGTCTGTCTTTGCTGGCACACTGAAGCTGGTAACTAGTTCAAGAATCTCCCCCCTTAATCTCTAGCGAAAGTGTGTGTATGTATGTATGTAAGGGCCAGAATAGTTGTAGTTGTGGTAGTTGTTGTGGTAGTTGTTGTGGTAATGGTGGTAAGGGTAGTGTTGCCACCAGTGTGTGTAGAGTGGTGGTAGTGTCGGGGTGCGTCCAGAAGTTGTGGTTGGTGTGAAGGACAGTGACTTAGGAAGAAATTGTTGACATATGCAAACAGTCGGAATATAAATTGTAACTTGGTGCAAACAGTCGGAGAGGAACTCGTAACCTCTTATTGAAACTTAAAATCGTCATAAGTAACATAAACTTGGCTAAAGGTGTACGTACAATGACTACGTGTGGTGGCTATATGAAAGGTGTTCCGTAACTGTCCAGTGCTTGGTGTGAGAAAGGTCGCTTACTTGTGCTTAACGAACTTGAATATTGAGTATTAAGTGCAAGAATGTGTATCACCACCCATTTGTAAGTGCCAGAAAAGTGTAGGATATTTATGAACCAGACATAAGTGGACATTAAGTGTATAAATCACTCCCGGTAAATTAAGTTATAAAGTGATTGGTATTAAGTGTATCCATATTAGTGATGAAAAGTGTGACGGTACAGAACATTATCTTACAAGTGCTCTGGAAAGTGTTAGGACTGAGTAAATCACAAGTTATGATAAAAAGTGCGAGGATCAGTCGTCAGTTAAACATCGTAGCTATAAATGATGACTTTGTTAAGGGGATCCAACCCAAATAATTCCCAATCCTTATAGGCCACATTGCTAGTGGTTAGGGTGTGGTTAGGGATCTGGCTTAGTATAGGACTGGAACCCATGTGACCTGTATCAAGTAATTAAGGGACAAGAAGGGTATAAATAATGAGTATAAAAGGGTGTTGAGACATAGTGTGTTATGTCAGTCGCAGAGAGATGTGAGAAGAACGGGTGAGTTAGCTCGGCATGCTGTGAATGAGGGTAGTGGGGGTGTGAGGGTGTGGGGGGTAGTGGGGGTGTGGGGGTAGTGGGGGTGTGAGGGTGTGGGGGTAGTGGGGGTGTGAGGGTGTGGGGTAGGGTGTGTCAATTTAGGGGGTGAACTGGCTAAATTGAAAATCGAGTAATTTGGTAGCAATTTATTGTAGTCTTTAAGCATGCAAAACAATATTCTGGCATAAATTTTTTTTTATAATAAGTCCTACCTACATCAAATGGATTTTTAAATGTACATATTTGTGAATTTATATCATAACCAGCGTTTGCACACATGTTACTGTTTCAAGTTTCAAATTATTATATTTTATTATCCGTAGTCTATTTGAAAGTAACCAATGCCTTCATACTCTCTTTGCTTTGGTTTCTTGTCATCAGTAGTCTGCTTGCTATTTGTGCTTTGATGTAACCTTCTCGCCTCTCGTGGCTTTAAACATGGCCCGCTGCTTCTGTGACCATTTTCACACATCTCTCCACACTTTGAGTGTGGGAAGGGCACTTCGGCACCTGCATTGGAGTCTCTTTAAGGTTTCTCAATTCTTGGCTAGTTAGACTTGTTGTCAATGGTGGCTCTAAGACTTCCAAACTCAAGTCAACCAATTCTGACAATTTGGTGGCATTGACGTTTATTGGGGGAACTTTTCTTGAATGAAACGAACAGTCTCCCAACTGGTCGTCATCTATTAGCGTTCCTCTAATCTTTAGAATGACTTCTACAGCCTCGGTTCGGAGATTGGTACATTGACTGCAAAGCATTGCTTGCAAAACTGCTTCTGATCGAGCATACCAAGCGGACCTTCTTGCCACAGGTAACACGATGTCCCTCACTACCTTCCTCTGTGTTCTTACTAGCTGCAATTGAAACAAAAGGTGATTGGGCCCATCCACCCACATAGGATTAAGTTTCACACTAAACCACTGGGGAAGATAAACTCCAATAATAAATTCAACAATTAACCTCAAATTCTTCAGCACTTTGCCCTTCAATTCGTGTTTGGAAATCCAAATCCTGCAGAAACGAAGAGCTGTAGTTAACCAACGGCTGTGACTGACAGGTCCAATCTCCAAGAGAGCCAATGACTGAGGCACTTCTCCTGATCTTATTGCTTGGGCAATACGATAAGCATAGGATTGATCTGTGCTGAGATCTTTGATGACTCCTTCAGACAACGCCGGAAGGGGAGGGCCAACTTCGACCTTTGGAAAGGTTGTATTTATTTCAAGTTGTGTTGCTTCATCCAGCATGATGCCAAGGGGACCTGACCACTTGTTGTTGCTCTTTGTAGGACCATCAAGTTCCTGGATGAGATGACGAAGAGGTAGCTCGCCTGTATGTAAATCACATACAATCCAAACAAGTCTTCTTCCTAGTTTTTTCTCTAAATGCGTCATTACACCCCCCTGCCATCCGGTGTTCACTGCAGTTGAATCTCCACCAACAGCCTGCAGTGAACTGCCAAGTCCTCTCTCCTGAACCCAACATAAAATATGATCAGCAATGACCTCTGCATGTTTCTTCCCTTCTACTTCAGTTTCGGGAGCAAAGTGAAACAAAAACCGACCACCAGGCTCAGAACAGACAGAGTAGTGTTCTTCTTTGATGAGACCTGGAAACTTTCTGTTCACTCCCTCTACTTCTAGCAAAACTTTTGTGTCATCTATTCTTCCATCAAACAAAAGACAGGAGAGCCCTCCCTCGCTTAAATCTTTTTCATGCTGATCAGATATTTCCTTCATTATTTTTTCTTGTGCTCTTCTAATTTTATTATGATCTATCACCAAAGATACATCCTCTCGGCTGATGAGGCCTGCATCTATCCAAGCGGCAGTTGCAATTTCTGCAGCCTCACGAAGTCCAGCATGGTGGCGAATACTAGCTAAAGCAATGTTTGAAATATTTCTTGTGTTGTATTTCATTTTCTTTGGTAAAGGTTCAGATGGCTCTTTGGAACTATCATCTGATGTTGCTTCCTGTTCATCAGAAGAACTATCAAAGAAGTGATAAACATCTTGACACAGCTCTTCCTCTCTTTGGATGGCTTCTTCACTCTTCATTTTCTTCTTTTGTTCCCTCTCTCGGATTTGTTCTCTCTTCTTGGCATTAGCAATCTGCTTCTTTGTTTCTGAATAATCTATTGAACCCATTTGCATACTTCCTTGGCCTTCTGCCTTTGTCCTCTGTGCCTTTATAAATTCAAGCTCTAAAACAGGGATCTTCTTTTCACGAGGACAACCACAATCAATGTGGGGATTATTTTCTCTCTTACCTGAGTGAGAACAGTTGGATTCAGAACATAATTGTATGGAGCACTTGCAGGTCAAAATGTCAAACAGAGTATCAAGTGTGTGCAGAAATTCATTTTTCCTGGCCAAGTTTCCTTTACCAAGTGATGTTTCAACTGCTTTGTGCCATAATTTCGTTAGTTTTAGCTCAATAGTTCGACACTGATTAATCACAGGTGGTTTGAATAGTGCATTAGCTTTTGTCCATTGATGCAGAAGAGGGACTATCATGTCATTTATGAGTTCTTTATCTGTATAGTTCCTTCTGTCCTTTGCATTTTTTTCTCGAAGGAGTAACCCTAATCTTAGCATGTCTCTCACTGTTGGAAGTTCTGATACAGGAAGCTCCTTCCCTTTACCAACTAGCAGGCTCAAGTGGGTTGACAACTGACTTCTTGTCTTCAATTTTGACATCTTCACACTATCTGACAAATAGAAAAATATTTCAATGTTTCATAATTCAATTGTTGTTTCAAAAAATATCAATTTGTTTATCAAAAATGCTGTAACAGAAATAACATAATAATTTCTTAGAACATAATGTTTTATACAATGATATAAGTAACTGCGACAATCAATATGCCCTACTTACAATAATTAAAATGTAGAATTCGTCTGGTAGAGTAGGTGCAAGTGCAATGAGAGCAAACCACCGTCTATGATATCTAGAAGGAGAGTGAGCCGGGCGCCTTATCCTCACGCTTGGTACAAGTCAAAACAAGAATTAAACTGTCCCACACGGAGAGCCTGTTCATGTTCATGTTCTGAAATGCATATTGTACACAAGCTATAGAACCATAAAATACTCCATAATCCATATGCTTACATGAGATTAGTTAATATCAAGTGAATAATTCTAATCAAGTCTCATTAATTTGTTGAAATACTGATATTTGAAACTTTAAGGTATAATTGATGTAGGTGAGGGTTATTTCAATTCATTTTTGTTTGCTAATCTCAAGTTTAGACATAAAGAGGCACAATATTTTGACTACCAAATTTGATTTTTAACATGTTGACAAAATTGACACACCCTAGTGTGGGGGTAGTGAGGGAGTGAGAGATTCAGTGATGGTGGTGGAAGCGGAGGAGGTATAAAGTAGCCAGTGTGTGTGTGTGTGTGTGTTTTCAGCTGTAGTAAGACAAGTAACAGACTGCAAAAGGTTTATAAATTCAAAGAAATTAGATAAGTCTCGAAATGACACCACGAATTATTAAGGTAATAATTGTGTTAGGAGTTGGTGTCTTTCATTGCCTTTTTGAACTTATTAAAAAAATGTAAAAAGCACCAGGTGGGACTACCGGTAGTGAATTTAAGAAGCACACTAGTAAGATTAAAGCTTTAGGAGGCACCCGCAGCAACAGTGTGTCGTGGTAATACTCCAGGTATAGCAGTGCTATAGTAAGCATTTTAACAATAACAAAAGTAATGATCAATGCTTTTGCAGTTTAGACTGCAAAACAGATCTTCAGGAAAACTTTAGACAGTCCAACAATGCGAGGAAGCGCTTGTGGTAGAGTAGCATCTTAAGAATCGTCGAATAAATGGTGGACGTGTTTCTGCCCAACTTCCTCACCCGGGAGTCCTTGAAGCTGAGAAGCCCGCGGGACACTGACCGCCCACAAGACCAAGATGTCGCTCACGACTCATACGATTCGGATGAACTGAAGGATACACAAATGCAGGAGTTGAAGGACTCTCAGAAATCCGAAGACTTAAAGTCCCTACAGAAAACAGAGAACCTGGAAGACCAACAGAGGGCAGAAAATTTGAAAGGGCTGGGGGATCCAGCGGGGCCACAGACTCTTCAGAACTTAGAGAATCAAAAACAACAACACAATCCACAGAAGCTGGAAGATTCACAGAATTTGGAGGTCCTACAGAATGACCCACAGGTACTGGAGGACTCTGAGAATGCAGAGCATGACTTGGACCTGGAGGATACACAACAGGAAAAAAATCTACAGGAGCAAGAGGACTCACAGGAAGGCCTGGAAGGACCAGGGGTTTCAGAGAAGGAAATAGAGGAATCAGAGACCCCGAGGAAGGAACCTGGAGACTCTGATATCCCGAAGGAGGTTATAACAGCCCCGAAGGACAAAGATTTAGAAGAATCAGAGGGACCAGACGAACCGGAAGCTTTGGGGGAGGAACTAGAAGAAGCTGTGGTCCTGAAGGAAGAACTAGGAGAACCAGAGACCCAAAAGGAGGTACTAGGAGACTCGAATGTGCCGACGGAGGAGCTGGAAGAGCCAGAGACCCCCAAGGAGAACCTAGAAAAAACAGATGTACCGAAGGAAGAACCAGAAGAACCAGAGACTCTCAAGGAGGACCTAGTAGAACCAGAGACTCCAACAGAAGAACCAGGTGCACCGAAGGTAGAACCAGAGACTCTCAAGAAGGACCTAGTAGAACCAGAGCTTCCAACAGAAGAACCAGATGTACCAAAGGAAGAACCAGAGGCTCTAAAGGAGAACCTAGAAGAACCAGAGCTTCCAACAGAAGAACCAGATACTCTCAAGGAGGACTTAGTAGAACCAGAGACTCCAACAGAACAACCAGATGTACCGAAGCAAGAACCAGAGACTCTCAAGGAGGACCTAGAAGAACCAGCGAGACTCAAGCAGGACCTAGAAGAACCAGCAGAGCTAGAGGCTTTCGAGGAAGAACTAAAAGAACCAAAGGCAGAGAAGGAAGAACTAGAAGAACCAGAGACTCCCAAGGAGGACCTTGAAGAACCAGAGACTCCAACAGAAGAAACAGAAGAACCAGAGGTTATAAAGGATGAACTAAAAGGACTAGAGGCACCGACGGAAGAGACAGAAGTACCAGAGGCTCTGAAGGAGGACCTAAAAGAACCAGAGACACCGAAGGAGCCAGTGGCCATTACAACATGGATATGCCCGGGACTGAACGAGGAATCAGAGGATCCTTGGCTCTGGACGGCATCGTACGAGTCATATGTCCGTGAGTGTTAATAGAGCGTTGTGGGAGGTTGGGAATCTGTCTTTGTGTTTGTTTACAATGAGCGTTGTAGTGAGCCGGATGTCTTTAGTTTCTCCGGTTCAGAATAATGACTTCTGGAATAATTGGTGAATTGATAGAAGTTGACAGTATATTTTTTATTGAGTTGACCGAGAATTGGATAATTACCTAAGACGTGAATTATTATCCCTTAACCACCCTAAACTCCCCTCCCGGCTCCCCCTTCTCCCCACGTTGCTCTATTCACCCCCAGTTCCTTAACTTAAATACTTGAAAATGTATAACTAGATGTAAAGAATTTGCCAGGCGAGTCTTGTTCCATGCCTTTACTGTGAGTCAAACAGGTCCCGGCTAAGCAGTTTATTGTATTCCATTTGATTACCCAAATAACAGTGACAGGTGATCAGAAAATGAACTAACTAGGTCTTATATAATTAGCTAATCAGGATTTGGGTGCATTAATTAGTCAGGTTACTGTAATTAATCAAGTTACTGGAAAATAGTTAACTGGATCGTAGATGAATTTTGAGTTAACGAATTGCTGGGTGGTGACTTAACCTCACGAAGGAATTTAGATGAGATGCACAGGGCAGGGCACCAACCCTCCCTGTGACCTATATTGAAGTTAACTTGCCATATAAAGCACGAGAGAACCTCATCAGTTAAGAGGTGCTTGTGAGTCCTCCATTTGAAGCGTTTCATCTTTATAAGTAGAAGGAAAGTTGTGTTTAAGGAGGAAGCCTAATAGGATGATGTAATATCCTGTTGCCTTTAAACATGTATACGAATGTTAAGAGTTGCCTGTAAACCCAACACTGTGCTGATGGTAAATCCTACACTTGAATGTTATGTGAAGAAGGGAAGGCGTGTTAGGGGAGGGTGCTTCACAAGTTTATTTCCTTGTATTGCTTAGAAACTTGCGTGAGAAAACATAAATTTGTGGATGCCAAGGAGGTGCCTGTGATCCCTGCACCACTTATAAGGTAGGAAAGGCGCGTTACGGGAGAAAGTGCCATAACTTTAGCGAGAGAACATGAATTTATGGGTGTTAGGAAAATCGTGTGAGGTCTACACTTAAGGCCTGCAGGTTATATGAAGACGGGAGGACGTGTACTGGGGAAGTTCCACATATTTGCAGATTCTGTCAAACTCAGGTGATTTAACGAGAAACAATACTACAAGTACAGTAAATTCTTATTTGTTAATTAACCTAAATGTGGTGCCTTTAGCTTATATATGATTATTATCAATGGCCCTAAAAACTAAAGGCAAACAATGAATGTTATTATCTTTCTTCATTATTATCTCGCACACAAAATACACCCAAAGCTATAGGGAAGTCCTTGGAGGTCAAATTACCCAGTAGTGGACCATCTGTAGTGTATGTGACAGTAGTTATACTCCTCTGCTGAGCTACAAGGTGAGTATTACTTCAGTATAGGGCACAATGTAGTGGGTCACGTCACCTAGTGGTATGTCTGGTTAATTCCAAGATGCTTGTCCCGTCTCTCTCACCCAGTCTTACCTAAACCTTCGGAATGTTGCCGGTGTACCAGGCGTCATCCTCTTGTGTAGCAACACAAAAACAAATTTGTCAATGATAGTAATCATTGACTGGTTGCAGGTGAATTGTGCACTGGGGTCCAGCCTAACACAGCCATTCAGAGTGGGGCTTAATAATGACGGGAGGGGGACTATTAACACCAAGGCCCATTAGGACTGCACCTATACGATGATCAGCCCTGCACAGTGTACAGAGGCAAATATTGGACGATCATTTACAGATATACCTTAACGTCTCTCACTGTTAACTTAAAGAACATAGGTAATTATTATACACCGACGCCCCTCCTCTCCCCTCCCTTCTTCCCCCATGTTGTCGTCTCCGGGTGCTGTGCTTTAAGTGCTTGCCCAAATATGAGTTCTTAAGGGGGGGGGGGGGCGTTACTGAGTGGTTGCTCCCCCCGTTCGTTTGGTTAGTTGTTTCATTTATCGTTCTCTTGCGGTATCTCACTCACGTTTTAAACTAGGAGGCTGATATTTGACACAACAGGGACCAAGTGCTGTGGAAAAAAACATTGTTATTGTTATAATTATGTTCGTGGCAGGACATGGGGGAGGGGTGATTTATACTTTGTTAGTACCAATTATATTTTTATTTTTAATTGAAAATCACTTCTCCTCAGAGCACAACTCAGTCAAATCTTCCCCAACCCAACTCAACTCGATACGACCCGACGCAACCCGTAACCCGACCCGACGTAATCCAACCCGACTCGACCCGACGTAACCAAACTCAACTCAACACATCTTATCTTATCTCAACCCGACCCGACCCGGTGATGGTTTTTGTGTGGAGGCAGGGACTGTGTAATGCATACTGGCCTGTGCATGACACCCGGCTCACATGAGGCTTCACTCATTAGGTGGATGACGTCATGTTGTGTAACTACCTTCAGGAAGTCCTTGACTGCATTGCGCTTTATTTATTTGTATTATGTCTTACTGTATACCCGGCCGGGGAGACATAATCAGTGTAGTGTTATTATTATTATTATTATTATTAGGAACAAGTAGTATGGGTATTGTCATGGTTCATCTTTATTATCCATGAGAGAGAGAGAGAGAGAGAGAGAGAGAGATAATATTACCTGTTATTGAAATATATTTGTCATATATAATATATTCAACAGATATAGTATATAGTTTTTCCTCAAGTGGTTGACCTCAAAGTAACTCTCATGGGATCTTACTTTATTTAGGGGTTTGTACAGTACATGAGCGTCCGCTTCAGGTGACGTGAGGGGCCGTGGTTCACACTGTCCTTGAACAACGTCTTCGTTTATTTGATGGAAGAGGAAATAGAAAACATGAATATTATCCTCTGCCTTATTTTACTTTAAGATAAGCTACTCTAACGCTTACTTAACCTAATATAATGCTCACCAAACCTAACCTAACCTATTAGCAACTTAATGTAACAACAAACCAAACCTGGTAACCCAGGTAGCGTATGGATGTTTACCCATCAGGTGAAGTAAGAGGGGATGGGTAATCTACAGGTGATCCATAAAATATTAGCTCAACCATATCTGTAAACACATGTATTTATTCCGTCACTCAGTCACAGTACAGTAGTTTGTCTAATGATTTGTTTTAGTGGTTCAGGGTGTTGGGTGTGGATACAGCCTTGTCCACGGCGCCCCGACCCGACTTCAGCCAGCTGTAAAAGGGTAACTAATTTTGCGGTTGGGGAAACTGAAGCGTTTAAGTGCAGTGTCGGCCATTCTGTCGCCTTGTGTACTTTTAAAAGTCTTCGTCTACGGTGTACTGTATCCGCACTGCCCCCTAAAGGGCCGCCAGGCTTATGTGACCCCTTTTCATGGTATTTAGGCCACGGCCGGGCCCCCTGATCCTTTGTGTCTTCAAATATGTTTTGGGCCGTGTGCCTCACATTATAGTGTAAAAAATAGTACAGATGTGTACATGTACTGTAGGTAGTAGTGTACTGTCTTGAATATAGACGAAAGCTAAGGTACTCCGTTGTTTCCATTTTCCCGTGTGATTTTATCAAGATTTATCTTATCCACGTTTTCATTGTGGATTTACATGAAATATATATATTACTGTACTCGTACACTATACGATCTGTTGCTGCTACTGTTACTTAAGGTGTGAGGTCATCGTCTGAGAACCCCAAGACTTGTGACTCACCCCAGCAGGATGCAGGTGTGGGGCGCCCTCCATGTTGCTCTAAGCTCACATTGTCAGAGATTCTTGCGTTACATATTTCTCCTAAATTGAGTTATGAGAACCACGACACAAAATGGGTTTTCAAGGATCGTCCCCCAGTTGGTGGTGTGAGAACGTACCGGACCCCCACTGCCTGTCTGTCTGTCTAAGATGCGACACAAAGATGGATTCTAAAAGATTCTTAGGTTAGATTTGTAACCTAATTGGAGAGAGTTTGTGCCTGTTTAACCCCTTCACTACTGGGACACCAATTTTAATGTTGTATTTAGTTAACGCCAGACAATTTTATTCAGCTCAGAAGGGAACCCGTGTACACACGTGTTAGTGGACTCTCCATTAGCAACATGCCGTAAGTGTAGGTTAGTGGACGTGCTGTGCCATAGAATTTTATTAATTTAAAAAAACAGTTTCGGTACACATACAGGTACAGGCAGTAATACAGATATATTTATAGATACAACTACAAATACAGATAGAAGCGCAGTTAATTATGCAATCACAAGTACAGGTAAGAACATAAGAAAATAAGGAGTCTGCAATAGGCCGGTTGGCCTGTGCCTGGCAGCTCCTGTCGAGAGTTACTACCACTCTATCATCCATGAATCTATCTAGTCTCCTTTTGAAACTTTCCAGAGTTCCCACACTTACTACAAAGTTGCTAAGCTTGTTCCACTCGTCCACCACCCTATTTGTGAACCAGTTTCTTCCTATCTCCCTCATTATTATTATTACCACCCTATTAGTTACTGATTTTGTTTTACAATCTTGGTAATTTTGATAACTAAACTAAACTAATCTAACCTAACCTCACTTAACTTAACCTCACTTAACCTAACCTAACCTAATGTATTCTAATCTACAGCACCTAGGTTTTGGTGACAGTTAACGTGGCATCCTGTTAAGCAAGTGAGAGATAACATATCCCAATTACAACAGATACTAATGCATCTCACGAAGCTAATTATACGCTACTGTAGTTGACACTAATGCTCTAATGTAGTAATTACAGGACTGGTCTTGGCGCTGCGCTACTCATATAATAGACCAGTCTTAGTTAGTGGCTTTAGTTTTAGGAGACATCATACTGTCAACCAGAGGAGTTACTTCATTGGAGGACTTCAGATCAATTAATCAGAGTACCGGTCTTGTCCTTATATCTGAGGGTTGGCGACCACAGTCCTCTACTCTAAACGTCCTCTGGGATTATTATTATTTTTTTTTTTTTTACCAATCCTCCAATGTTGTGTATCTCTCTGTGGATCAGCTTATACCTTCATTCCTCCATCTCAGTCTCTGCCTTCCCCTGGCCCCCATACCTTCATTCCTCCATCTCAGTCTCTGCCTTCCCCTGGCCCCCATACCTTCATTCCTCCATCTCAGTCTCTGCCTTCCCCTGGCCCCCATACCTTCATTCCTCCATCTCAGTCTCTGCCTTCCCCTGGCCCCCATACCTTCATTCCTCCATCTCAGTCTCTGCCTTCCCCTGGCCCCCATACCTTCATTCCTCCATCTCAGTCTCTGCCTTCCTCTGGCCCCCATACCTTCATTCCTCCATCTCAGTCTCTGCCTTCCTCTGGCCCCCATACCTTCATTCCTCCATCTCAGTCTCTGCCTTCCCCTGGCCCCCATACCTTCATTCCTCCATCTCAGTCTCTGCCTTCCCCTGGCCCCCATACCTTCATTCCTCCATCTCAGTCTCTGCCTTCCCCTGACCCCCATACCTTCATTCCTCCATCTCAGTCTCTGCCTTCCTCTGGCCCCCATACCTTCATTCCTCCATCAGTCTCTGCCTTCCGCTGGCCCCCATACCTTCATTCCTCCATCTCAGTCTCTGCCTTCCCCTGGCCCCCATACCTTCATTCCTCCATCTCAGTCTCTGCCTTCCGCTGGCCCCCATACCTTCATTCCTCCATCTCAGTCTCTGCCTTCCCCTGGCCCCCATACCTTCATTCCTCCATCTCAGTCTCTGCCTTCCCCTGGCCCCCATACCTTCATTCCTCCATCTCAGTCTCTGCCTTCCTCTGGCCCCCATACCTTCATTCCTCCATCAGTCTCTGCCTTCCTCTGGCCCCCATACCTTCATTCCTCCATCTCAGTCTCTGGCTTCCCCTGACCCCCATACCTTCATTCCTCCATCAGTCTCTGCCTTCCCCTGGCCCCCATACCTTCATTCCTCCATCTCAGTCTCTGCCTTCCTCTGGCCCCCATACCTTCATTCCTCCATCAGTCTCTGCCTTCCTCTGGCCCCCATACCTTCATTCCTCCATCTCAGTCTCTGGCTTCCCCTGACCCCCATACCTTCATTCCTCCATCAGTCTCTGCCTTCCTCTGGCCCCCATACCTTCATTCCTCCATCAGTCTCTGCCTTCCCCTGGCCCCCATACCTTCATTCCTCCATCTCAGTCTCTGGCTTCCCCTGACCCCCATACCTTCATTCCTCCATCAGTCTCTGGCTTCCCCTGGCCTCCATACCTTCATTCCTCCATCAGTCTCTGCCTTCCCCTGGCCCCCATGCCTTCAACTATGCCCATAAATATTACCCCCTCACCCCTAATTATATGACCAAAGTATCTAATGTTTCTTTTTCTCTCCACATTTAAAATTATTTCTCTTGAAGTTTTTGCTTATCTTAGTATACCTTCTCATTTCTATTCCAGTGAGTGTAGGTTATTCTTAGCATTCGCCTATAACACCACATGTTTTAGGCCTCCAACCTCTTTCTGGTGTCTGCTGAAAGTGACCACGCATCTGACCCATACAATAGTCCTTTGCCATATACTGTATATCCTTTCAGCAGCTTTTTTTTCGCAAGTTGAAGTTAATGTCTCCTTTCTTTAAGTCTTTTGGGGTATTAAATGCTGTTTTTGCTTGACCTATTCTTGTTTTGATTTCTTTCGGATATGTATACCATCACAGCTAATGCGGTGTGGTTGTGTGGATGTCGAGGCGTGGCTGTGTGGATGTCGAGGAGTGGCTGTGTGGATGTCGAGGAGTGGCTGTGTGTGTTTTGCGGCGTGATTGTCTGGTGTGGTTGTGTGGGTTTTGCGACGTGGTTGTGTGGATGTCATGGCGTGGTTGTCTGGTTTGGTTGTGTGGGTTTTGCAACTTGATTGTTTGGGTGTTGCGACATGGTAATTGTGTGAGTGTTGCGGTATGGTTATCTGGATATTGCGGCGTGGTTGTGTGGGTTTTGTAGTGTGGATGTCATGCCGTGGTTGTGGAGGCATGGTTGTGTAGGTGTTGCGGCGTGGTTGTGTGGGTTTTGCGACATGGCTGTATGGGTGTTGCGGCGTGGCTGTGTAATAAATAATAATAATAATAATAAAAATAAACGGTTTATTAATAGAGTTGCAGCCGGTGGCTGAAAATATACAGACTTACATTTGATTTAGACATAATGATATGCGTTGAATACATTTACAGGGCTGTACAGTACATAAATCAGGAGTTGTTTATTATTTTAACAATAGATGGGATGGTGCTATTCTTATATCTATCGGTGTGGACTCTTATGGGCTGAATTTTGTCGTAGTGGCGGACTGCGCGAGGTGGGCAGGAGACTGCCGGTGGCAGGAACATAAGAATGGAGGAAACTGCAGCGGGCCTATTGGCCCATACTGGGCAGTCCCGTTTACACCCAACCCCTATTGCTCATATAAGCATCCAACCTATGTTTGAAGCTAATCAGCGTATTCGAGTTAATGATGATATTTGGTAACTTGTTCCATTCATCCACTACTCTGTTTCCAAACCAATGTTTACCTATTTCACGCCTAAATCTAAATTTGTCCAATTTAAAACCATTGTTACGAGTTCGCTCCTGGTTGGATAGTTTGAGTACCTTTGTAATGTCCCCTTTGTTTAGCCCTGCCTTCCACTTATACACCTCTATCAGGTCGCCCCTCGCTCTACGTCTCTCAAGGGAGTGCAAATTAAGATGCTTTAACCTGTCTCTATACTCAAGGTTCCTAATACCCGGGATTAGTCTTGTCATTCTCCTCTGAATTCTTTCCAAGGATTCTATATCCATTCTGTAATACGGTGACCAGAACTGGACTGCGTAATCCAGGTGTGGTCTCACAAGAGCAAGATACAGTTTTAGGATGACCTCGCTAGTCTTGTAACTAACACTCCTTTGTATGAACCCAAGTACTTTATTAGCCTTGTTACGAGCAAAAACACATTGTTTACTTGGCTTAAGGTTCCTACTTATCATTACTCCTAAATCTCTCTCGCAGTCGGATTTCTCTATGGCATCGTTGTTCATCTGGTATCTGGTTTCCCTGTTTACATTTCCTATACTGAGTACTTTACATTTGTCGATGTTGAATTTCATCTGCCATTTTTCAGACCATTCGAAAAATTTGTTTAGATCCTCCTGTAGTTTTGCCGAGTCCTCGTCAGATTTGATAACACGTCCTATTTTAGTATCATCAGCAAATTTACTTATGTTGCTGTCTATGCCGATATCTATGTCGTTTATGTATATAATAAACAATAATGGTCCAAGTACTGAGCCTTGGGGAACTCCACTTGTGACGTTGCTCCAATGGGACTTAGTGCCGTTAATGCTCACTCGCTGTTTCCTGTCCTGTAACCACGCCCTAATCCATTTAAGGATGTCACCTTTGATGCCATGAGCTTCTACCTTTCTAATTAGTCTTTCGTGGGGTACTCTGTCGAAGGCTTTGCTAAAGTCGAGATATACCACATCATAATTGTGCCCCTCGTCCACTGATTCGAAAACTGATGAAAAGAATGTTAATAGATTAGTTAGGCAAGAACGTCCGCTTGTGAAGCCATGCTGGGAATCATTGATCAATCTGTGCTTCTCCAGGTGATTTCGAATAGAGTTTGAAATGATTGCTTCCAGTAATTTGCCTACTATTGATGTTAGACTGATTGGGCGGTAGTTAGAGGATAGTGATCTATCCCCCTTCTTGAAGATCGGTATTACATTCGCTATCCTCCAGGATTCTGGTACTACACCTGTTTTTAAGGACATGTTAAACAACTTTGCTAAGGGCATACTAAGCTCTTCCTTACATTCCTTTAATACTCTGGCAAATATCTCATCAGGACCAGGTGACTTATTAGGCTTTGGTTTGTCTATTTGCTTACTAACATCGTTACTAGTCACTACTATCTCACTTAATTTGTTTTCTTCACTATCTCTGAATTGAGTCGGTGCCTCGGGTATCATGTTTAAATTTTCGGTGGTGAAAACTGTTGAAAAATATTTATTCAAATTATTGCTCATTTCTCCGTCGTTATCAGAGAGCTCGCCGTTATGAGGGGCATCACATGGAGTAGTAGTTCCCTCACAGATGGTGATATGAGGGGCTTGACGTGGTGTAGTAGTTCCCTCACAGATGGTGATATGAGGGGCCTGATGATGTAGTAATATCCTCACAGATGGTGATATGAGGGGCCTGATGATGTAGTAATATCCTCACAGATGGTGATATGAGGGGCCTGATGATGTAGTAATGTCCTCACAGATGGTGATATGAGGGGCCTGATGATGTAGTAATATCCTCACAGATGGTGTATGAGGGGCCTGATGATGTAGTAATTCCCTCACAGATGGCGTTATGAGGGGCCTGATGTGGTGTAGTAAATCCCTCATAGATGGTGTATGAGGGGCCTGATGTGGTGTAATAATTCCCTCACAGATGGTGTTATGAGGCGGCATCAAATGGCGTAGTAATTCCCTCACGGATGGTGTTATAAGGGGCATCACGTGGTGTAGTAATTCCCTCACAGATGGTGTTATGAGGAACCTCGCATGATGCTGTAGCAACTCATTCACTACATGGTGTCGTAGTATCATGGGGACACCATGTGGTCTGTCACAGGACCTCACTCACTCAAGTGGGTGAGGTGTGGTCCCAGGCCTACCCATCCTGGAATCTCAGGGGCAATTATCACTGGGTACCTGGGACCTCACTGTGTGAAGGTTTGCTTGGGTAAGACTCAACTGTGACTGCCGAGTTGTTTTTCACTGACTTAAGCACTGTTCACCACTATTCAACACTGGTTCCATTCCTTTCCCAAATGAAATTGTAACTTCTGGCGAGAACTTGTTGATATTCCAGTGGGGAGGAGGATTCAGGGGAGGGAGTTGGTATAGGCCAACATAATAGTTGACGTGGCTGCTGCTAGAGCAGCGCCAGGTGCGTGGAGGCGTGGTTGTGCGAGTGTTAAGGCGTGGTTGTGAGGTTGTGTCATTTGGTTGTTTTCAGTGTAGTAATTTCAACAAAAGAGCTCCGAACTCCAACCGGAAGAACGAACGCTACGACTGGCAATGACGTTATAGGTCCACAGTGTGTTCCTAGAAAGTGTGTGTGTATGTGTGTGTTCAAACTAAGATGTAAAATACCAAGTGAGAAGGACAGTAATTTGTTCACATGTAATGTAACGAAGGACTGCCGCTTAACGAAGGACTTACGAACACACTAGAGCTGGTTCATGATGGTCTTACATTATCGTCTCTATGATAATTTGGAGTAGAACGGAGGCGCATCCGGTTGGGGGAGGGGGGGGGGGAGCCAGAGTGTTGTCGAGGTGGAGGAGTGGTGTCGTCAGTGATCGCTTCGCCGCCAGCTAACACGTCGTGCTCGAGTGTGTGTCGTCCCGCCTCCGTAAAAAATATATAATGTGGCCGTGCGGTGTCGTGTTGTTGTTAAGGATCACTTGAAGATTAGAAACGTCAGATTATTTTGTCTTGAGAGTAACCACTTTAACCTAACCTAACCTTCTCCACGTTTAAATACGCTGGGGGCCTAATTTATACCTGATCCGTAGTTGTAGGCTGTCGTGATGCCCTGAAGTACTGGACTTGGCCGTTATACTTGAGCGTCGTCCCTGCAAAACAAAAGTGGTCGCTCATTTCGAGCGGGAGTTAGTGGTCGTTTTAGTTATTCCTTACCAGAAAAACGACACTTAGTGGGTTGTTAGTGCTGTGTGACTAGTGAAGCGCTGGTCGTTGTTCACTATTGAGCGATGTCCAACTGGGGCAGTGGTCATCCGGCTCCTAGAAGTGGTCGTGTTGACTCGTGTGGCCCCTAGAAGTGGTCGTGCTAACTCGTGTGGCCCCTAGAAGTGGTCGTGTTAACTCGTGTGGCCCCTAGAAGTGGTTGTGTTAACTCGTGTGGCCCCTAGAAGTGGTCGTGTTAACTCGTGTGGCCCCTAGAAGTGGTTGTGTTAACTCGTGTGGCCCCTAGAAGTGGTCGTGTTAACTCGTGTGGCAACCCAGGACAGTTTGGGCGACGACCACTGAGTCAGTGCTGGTGTTTGTTGTGGTGTGGACTGGTTGCAGCCTCTCCCTCCTCCTTACCTCCCTCCCTCCCTCCCTCCCTCCTCCTTACCTTCCTCCCTCCTTATCTCTCTCCCTCCTCCTCCTTACCTCCCTCCCTCCTCCTTACATCCCTCCCTCCTCCTTACCTCTCCCCGCTCCTCCTTACCTCTCCCCGCTCCTCCTTACCTCCCTCCCTCCTCCTTACCTCCCTCCCTCCTCCTTACCTCCCTCCCTCCTCCTTACCTCCCTCCCTCCTCCTTACCTCCCTCCCTCCCTCCCTCCCTCCTCCTTACCTTCCTCCCTCCTTATCTCTCTCCCTCCTCCTCCTTACCTCCCTCCCTCCTCCTTACCTCTCCCCGCTCCTCCTTACCTCCCTCCCTCCTCCTTACCTCCCTCCCTCCTCCTTACCTCTCCCCGCTCCTCCTTACCTCCCTCCCTCCTCCTTACCTCCTCCTCCTCCTCCTTACTCTCCTCGTCCTCCTCCTTACTCTCTCCTCCTCCTCCTTACTCTCTCCTCCTCCTTCTTATCCTCCTCCTTCTTACCCTCCTCCTCCTCCTTACTCTCCTCCTCCTCCTTCTTACCCTCCTCCTCCTCCTTACCCTCCTCCTCCTCCTTACACTCCTCCTCCTCCTCCTTACTCTCCTCCTCCTTCTTACCCTCCTCCTCCTCCTTACTCTCTCCTCCTCTCCTTACCTCTCCTCCTCTCCTTACTCTCTCCTCCTCCTCCTTACTCTCTCCTCCTCCTCCTTACTCTCTCCTCCTCTCCTTACCTCTCCTCCTCCTCCTTACTCTCCTCCTCCTCCTTACTCTCTCCTCCTCCTCCTTACTCTCTCCTCCTCCTCCTTACTCTCTCCTCCTCCTCCTTACTCTCCTCCTCCTCCTCCTTACTCCTCCTCCTCTCCTTACCTCCTCCTCCTCCTCCTTACCTCTCCCTCCTCCTCCTTACCTCTCCTCCCTCCTCCTTACTCTCCTCCTCCTCCTCCTTACTCTCCTCCTCCTCCTCCTTACTCTCCTCCTCCTCCTTACTCTCTCCTCCTCCTCCTTACCTCTCCTCCTCCTCCTTACTCTCCTCCTCATCCTCCTTACTCTCTCCTCCTCCTCCTTACTCTCTCCTCCTCCTCCTTACCTCTCCTCCTCCTCCTTACCTCTCCTCCTCCTCCTTACTCCTCCTCCTCTCCTTACCTCTCCTCCTCCTCCTTACTCTCCTACTCCTCCTCCTTACCTCTCCTCCTCTCCTTACCTCCTCCTCCTCCTTACCTCTCCTCCTCCTCCTTACCTCCTCCTCCTCCTCCTTACTCTCTCCTCCTCCTCCTTACTCTCCTCCTCCTCTCCTTACTCTCCTCCTCCTCCTCCTTACCTCTCCTCCTCCTCCTCCTCCTCCTTACTCTCTCCTCCTCCTCCTTACCTCTCCTCCTCCTCCTTACCTCTCCTCCTCCTCCTTACTCCTCCTCCTCCTCCTTACCTCCTCCTCCTCCTTACTCTCTCCTCCTCCTCCTTACTCCTCCTCCTCCCTTACCTCTCCTCCTCCTCCTTACTCTCCTCCTCCTCCTTACTCTCCTCCTCCTCCTCCTTACTCTCTCCTCCTCCTCCTTACTCTCTCCTCCTCCTCCTTACTCTCCTCCTCCTCCTTCTCCTCCTCCTCCTGCCTCTCCTCCTCCTCCTCCTTACCTCTCCTCCTCCTCCTTACTCTCCTCCTCCTCCTCCTTACTCTCCTCCTCCTCCTCCTTACTCTCTCCTCCTCCTCCTTACTCTCTCCTCCTCCTCCTTACCTCTCCTCCTCCTCCTTACCTCTCCTCCTCCTCCTTACTCTCTCCTCCTCTCCTTACTCTCTCCTCCTCCTCCTTACTCTCTCCTCCTCCTCCTCTCCTCCTCTCCTCCTCCTCCTCCTTACTCTCTCCTCCTCCTCCTTACTCTCTCCTCCTCCTCCTTACTCTCCTCCTCCTCCTTACTCTCTCCTCCTCCTCCTTACTCTCTCCTCCTCTCCTCCTCCTCCTCCTTATCTCTCCTCCTCCTCCTTACTCTCCTCCTCCTCCTCCTTACTCTCTCCTCCTCTCCTCCTCCTCCTCCTCCTCCTCCTTACTCTCTCCTCCTCCTCCTTACTCTCTCCTCCTCCTCCTTACTCTCTCCTCCTCCTCCTTACTCTCCTCCTCCTCCTCCTTGGACTCCTCCTCCTCTCCTCCTCCTCCTCCTTATCTCTCCTCCTCCTCCTTACTCTCTCCTCCTCCTCCTTACTCTCTCCTCCTCCTCCTTACTCTCTCCTCCTCCTCCTTACTCTCTCCTCCTCTCCTTACTCTCCTCCTCCTCCTTACCTCTCCTCCTCCTCCTTACTCCTCCTCCTCCTTACTCTCCTCCTCCTCTCCTTACTCTCTCCTCCTCCTCCTTACTCTCTCCTCCTCCTCCTTACTCTCTCCTCCTCCTCCTTACTCTCTCCTCCTCTCCTACTCCTCCTCCTCCTCCTCCTCCTCCTACTCTCTCCTCCTCTCCTTACTCTCTCCTCCTCTCCTTACTCTCCTCCTCCTCCTTACTCTCTCCTCCTCCTCCTTACTCTCCTCCTCCTCTCCTTACTCTCTCCTCCTCCTCCTTACTCTCCTCCTCCTCCTCCTTACTCTCTCCTCCTCCTCCTTACTCTCTCCTCCTCTCCTTACTCTCTCCTCCTCTCCTTACTCTCTCCTCCTCTCCTTACTCTCTCCTCCTCCTCCTTACTCTCCTCCTCCTCTCCTTACTCTCTCCTCCTCTCCTTACTCTCTCCTCCTCCTCCTTACTCTCTCCTCCTCCTCCTTACTCTCTCCTCCTCTCCTACTCCTCCTCCTCTCCTTACTCCTCCTCCTCTCCTTACTCTCTCCTCCTCTCCTTACTCTCTCCTCCTCCTCTCCTTACTCTCTCCTCCTCTCCTTACTCTCTCCTCCTCTCCTTACTCTCTCCTCCTCTCCTTACTCTCCTCCTCCTCCTTACTCTCTCCTCCTCCTCCTTACTCTCTCCTCCTCTCCTTACTCTCTCCTCCTCTCCTTACTCTCTCCTCCTCTCCTTACTCTCTCCTCCTCTCCTTACTCTCCTCCTCCTCCTTACTCTCTCCTCCTCCTCCTTACTCTCTCCTCCTCTCCTTACTCTCCTCCTCCTCCTTACTCTCCTCCTCCTCTCCTCCTCCTCTCCTCCTCCTCCTCCTCCTTACTCTCTCCTCCTCTCCTTACTCTCTCCTCCTCTCCTTACTCTCTCCTCCTCTCCTTACTCTCTCCTCCTCTCCTTACTCTCTCCTCCTCTCCTTACTCTCCTCCTCCTCCTTACTCTCCTCCTCCTCTCCTTACTCTCTCCTCCTCCTCCTTACTCTCTCCTCCTCTCCTTACTCTCTCCTCCTCCTCCTTACTCTCTCCTCCTCTCCTTACTCTCTCCTCCTCTCCTTACTCTCTCCTCCTCTCCTTACTCTCTCCTCCTCTCCTTACCTCTCCTCCCCTCCTTACTCTCTCCTCCTCTCCTTACTCTCTCCTCCTCTCCTTACTCTCTCCTCCTCTCCTTACTCTCTCCTCCTCTCCTTACTCTCTCCTCCTCCTCCTCTCCTCCTCTCCTTACCTCCTCCTCCTCCTTACTCCCTCCTCCTCCTCCTTACTCTCTCCTCCTCTCCTTACTCTCTCCTCCTCTCCTTACTCTCTCCTCCTCTCCTTACTCTCCTCCTCCTCCTCCTTACTCTCTCCTCCTCTCCTTACTCTCTCCTCCTCTCCTTACTCTCTCCTCCTCCTCTCCTTACTCTCTCCTCCTCCTCTCCTTACTCTCTCCTCCTCTCCTTACTCTCTCCTCCTCTCCTTACTCTCTCCTCCTCTCCTTACTCTCTCCTCCTCTCCTTACTCTCTCCTCCTCCTCCTTACTCTCCACCTCCTCCTCCTTACTCTCTCCTCCTCCTCCTTACTCTCTCCTCCTCCTCCTTACTCTCTCCTCCTCCTTACCTCTCCTCCCTCCTCCTCCTCCTCCTCTCCTTCCTCTCCTCCTCTCCTTACTCTCCTCCTCCTCCTCCTTACTCTCTCCTCCTCCTCCTTACTCTCCTCCTCCTCCTTACTCTCTCCTCCTCTCCTTACTCTCTCCTCCTCCTCCTTACTCTCTCCTCCTCTCCTTACTCTCCTCCTCCTCCTTACTCTCTCCTCCTCTCCTTACTCTCTCCTCCTCCTCCTTACTCTCCTCCTCCTCCTTACTCTCTCCTCCTCTCCTTACTCTCTCCTCCTCCTCCTTACTCTCTCCTCCTCCTCCTTACTCTCTCCTCCTCTCCTTACTCTCTCCTCCTCCTCCTTACTCTCCTCCTCCTCCTTACTCTCTCCTCCTCCTCCTTACTCTCCTCCTCCTCCTTACTCTCTCCTCCTCTCCTTACTCTCTCCTCCTCCTCCTTACTCTCTCCTCCTCTCCTTACTCTCTCCTCCTCCTCCTTACTCTCTCCTCCTCTCCTTACTCTCTCCTCCTCCTCCTTACTCTCCCTCCTCCTCCTTACCTCCCTCCCTCCTCCTTACCTCTCCCCGCTCCTCCTTACCTCCTCCTCCTCTCCTTACCTCCCTCCTCTCCTTACCTCTCCCCGCTCCTCCTTACCTCCCTCCCTCCTACTTACCTCCCTCCTCCTTACCTCTCCCCGCTCCTCCTTACCTCCCTCCTCCTTACCTCCCTCCCTCCTCCTTACCTCCCTCCCTCCTCCTTACCTCTCCTCCTCTCCTTACTCCCTCCTCCCTCCTTACTCCTCCCTCCTCCTCCTTACCTCTCCTCCCTCCTCCTTACTCTCCCTCCCTCTCCTTACCTCCCTCCCTCCTCCTTACCTCCCTCCCTCCTCCTTACCTCCCTCCCTCCTCCTTACCTCTCCCCGCTCCTCCTTACCTCCCTCCCTCCTCCTTACCTCCCTCCCTCCTCCTTACCTCCCTCCCTCCTCCTTACCTCCCTCCCTCCTACCCTCCCTCTCTCCTTACCTGCTTTATCCTTACCCCCTTTCCTCACTGCCACCTCTTGCCTTACTTTTTCTCCCACCCACACCTCCCCCAGAGAACCTCCTCCCACACCTCCCCCAGAGAACCTCCTCCCACACCTCCCCCAGAGAACCTCCTCCCACACCTCCCCCAGAGAACCTCCTCCCACACCTCCCCCAGAGAACCTCCTCCCACACCTCCCCCAGAGAACCTCCTCTCACACCTCCCCCAGAGAACTTCCTCTCACACCTCCCCCAGACGACCTCCTCCTCCCCACCTCCCCCAGAGAACCTCCTCTCACACCTCCCCCAGACGACCTCCTCCTCCCACACCTCCCCCAGACGACCTCCTCCTCCCACACCTCCCCCAGAGGACCTCCTCCCACACCTCCCCCAGACGACCTCCTCCTCCCACACCTCCCCCAGAGGACGTCCTCCTCCCACACCTCCCCCAGAGGACCTCCTCCTCCCACACCTCCCCCAGAGGACCTCCTCCTCCCACACCTCCCCCAGACGACCTCCTCCCACACCTCCCCCAGAGGACGTCCTCCTCCAACACCTCCCCCAGAGAACCCTCACACCTCCCCCAGAGAACCTCCTCCTCCCACACCTCCCCCAGAGGACCTCCTCCTCCCACACCTCCCCCGGAGAACCTCCTCCCACACCTCCCCCAGACGACCTCCTCCTCCCACACCTCCCCCAGAGAACCTCCTCCTTTCACACCTCCCCCAGAGACCCTCCTCCTCCCACACCTCCCCCGGAGAACCTCCTCCCACACCTCCCCTAGAGGACCTCCTCCTCCCAAACCTCCCCCAGAGAACCTCCTCCTCCCACGCCTCCCCCAGAGAACCTCCTCCTCTCACACCTCCCCCAGAGAACCTCCTCCTCCCACACCTCCCCCAGAGAACCTCCTCCTCCCACACCTCCCCCAGATGACCTCCTCCCCCCCCCCCTCCATATGATGCTGGTAACCTTAGCGGCCACACACAACCACAAGCACCGAACCTGTCAGAAACTAGAGTAGTGCACCCTGCCTGCCTGCCTGACTCAACCTAACCCAACACTAACCAAACTCCAACCTAATTAACCTAATACAGCTAGACTCTTCTCGAACGTAAACGAACTTAACCTTACCTAATATAGCCCAGCCCAGCCCAGCCCAGCCCAGCCCAGCCCTGTCCAGTCCAGCCCAGCCCTGTCCAGTCCAGCCCAGCCCTGTCCAGTCCAGCCCAACTCTAACCAAATTTAGTTTAACCCCGATCCAAAACAACCCCTACTTAACCTAACTTAGACCCAACCGATATTATATATATATATATATATATATATATATATATATATATATATGTATGTATATGTATATATATATGTAACTTCAGCACTTCAGCAATGGACTTGTTTCGTGGAAAGCGTAGTTTCATAACGAAGAGGAGAACCAGGGAAAACACAAACAACTTGACTAAGTTGGGTTTCTATAATCGCTAACGTTTCGGAAAATCATTTTCCATCATCAGAGCCTAGACAACAAACAAAAAGTTTCAAAAAGTTGCAGGTGATATGCAATAAAAACGAAACGTTATTCCAAAATTTACCTTCCGCAAAAAAAAAATATATATATATATAATTTAAAACCAATAAAAATAACGGGAGACCGACGTGCAAACTAAAATCAGAAAAAAAACTAATTTAGACGAGCCTTAAAAGTAATTTTATTAAACTTTTTAAAACTTTTGTTTTTTAGGCTCTGATAATGGAAAATGATTTTCCGAAACGTTTGTGATTACGGAAACTCAACTTAGTCAAGTTGTTTGTGTTTTCCCTGGTTCTCCTCTTCGTTATATATATATATATATATATATATATATATATATATATATATATATATATATATATATATATATATATATATATATATATATATATATATATATATATATATATATATATATATATATATATATATATTTTTTTTTTTTTTTTTTTTTTTTTCATTAAACCAATAAAAAAGCGGACATGTACATACAATCAACACCAAAACCCGCCAGGATTCGAACCCACGGCCCAGGAGCCCATAAGCTCGTTGAACAAGCTTTGTGTGAAATATAACAGAGTCTAGGACTGCTTTTAGTATCCTGGTGGTCCAGCGGTTAGCGTTCCCCGGTCACAGTCATGGGCTCGTGGGCCGTGGGTTCGAATCCTGGCGGGTTGATGTGTTGATTGTATATATATATATATCTCCTGTAAATCCACAATGAAAACGTGGATAAGATAAATCTGATAAAATCACACGGGAGAATGGAAACAACGGAGTACCATAGCTTCCGTTTCCATTCTCCCGTGTGATTTTATCAAGATATATATATATATATATATATATATATATATATATATATATATATATATATATATATATATATATATATATATATATATATATAAAACCTGATGTAACTTATCTTTCCCCTACTCATCTCAACCCTAACCTAACCTGTCCTGCAGCAGTTATTAAGAAGACTAGAGATTTGTTTGTGAGGATAGGTACAGGATGGCACAGCGGCAGGAGAGCGTAGAATCTGACCTGTCCTTCGGGGCTGTTCAGGACACCATAGGTAAGTTCTTTTGTGAATAAGTCACTTTTTCACTCAGTCATTAATTGGTATTTGTAGAGCTGGACGAAAATTTCTCTCAGTGAGAAGGTAAATTACACTGTCGGGGTTAGCATTCATAGGATTAGTCGAGAATTTTTGCGCGCGCACGTGTGTGTGTGTGTGTGTGTGTGTACAGTACACCGTAATAAAAAATTTATACGAACAACAAATGAACCGATCTGTTGAAACTTGGTTGATGTAGTTTTGTGAGACATTTAACGATTGTGAAGTATTTACAGGGTTCCTATTGTCATTGGAGCGTGGCGGCCGAGTAGATACAACGCTCGCCTCCTGTTTCGGGGGTCACTGGTTTGATTCCCGGGCACTCACAGTTCACCCAGCTGTAAATGGGTACCTAAGCTTACAACTTGGGGAAGTGAATCCGGTCGAGAGCAGTACCGGCCATGCTGCCTCCTTGTGTACTGAAGGCTTACGCCCGTATTATTAAACAACATCTTCCCTTGAAGAGGGTCGTCGTGTTTCAACAGTTTTAAACTAAATGTGTCCTAAGGGACACCGCAGTACTGTACTTAACGGGGCGGTGTGGCGGTAAGATTAACTAATTCCAATATTATAAATTAATTTTATTGGAATTAGTTAATCTTACCTCCACACCACCCCGTTAAGTACAGTACTGCGGTGTACCTTAGGACTCATTTAGTTTAAAACTCGGTTGAAACACGACGACCCTCTTCAAGGGAAGATGTTGTTTAATAATACGGGCGTTAGTATACAGTGTGCTGTATCCACACTGTCCCTAACGGGCAGTCATGCCTTTGGGACCCACTTTTACCTTTCAGTGATTGAAAGTCCTGAAAAAATCATGGAAATAAAAGTAGCGATGGAAATGGCATATATTTTTATTTTTTAAACCACCGGCGTGCATATTTCCCCTTTTACATATTACCTTCCAGGGTTCAACATGTTTATATTCTGTATATGAGAGTAACAGCCGAGGAGAACGTCATCTTCTTAGGGTGATGGAATTTAGTGACAGTATTTCTAGTTACCTAATTATCCCACCTGTTTCAGTTCCATCAGTACAGTGTATAATGTATTACCTACAGCAACATTTACTCTAAGAATTTACACTATTTACGATACACAATCAAAATAGCATAAAGGAATTTTTTTTTGACTTTTAAGAATTAAGCTTCTTCTTGTCACACACCCATACTGTCAAGTCGAGTATAGGTCACATATGACAGTGATTACACCAACAAGGGCTTCCCGTCTGCTTGATAAAACCGTCAGGCGTCAGCCAGAAAAGTCCCTAAGTGTCGTCAACATACTGAAGCGATTAGGGTAGAGAAACTCAAGTGTATTATCGTTACTGTAAACTGTAGAATTTCAATATGTGTAAAAGGACACGGCAGGATCATGTGAGTATGTAAACAAACTACCTTAGCTATTTCGGTCAGCAGCATAACTCAAGAACAGGAAAACCTGTTTATATTGTGTGGGGTTTCGTGATGTTGATTCACACTCAGGATGGGTTGGAGAAGGGAAACTCACAATGCGTTCTCTGTATACATATTGTATTGGATGTACAGGGCAGCTTGGTGCTGGGAAGTGGCAACATGGTTACAAGCGTGGAGTAGAGAGCTGGTTGGTGAGGTGCGTGCTCAGAGGAGGTGTTGCGTGCTGCGTGGCTGTAGGTAGAAGAAAGGCAGGTCACGGCCAGGTGAGATCTTATATAGCGGAGATAGGCGTGGCTTGATAGTTGACCTCCGCTATGTTAGGCGGCGTTAGTTGCCGACCTTAGACCACGAGGCATTGGCTGGGGAATTCTTAGAGGGGTCGGCTAGTCAGCGACAAACGGCAGTTGTAGTTGTAGGGGAGAGGATCCACTACAACTGTACAGTCGTGAACACAAGTCCTGTCGCCCCTTGTGCTGTTCCGCGAACCAAGAGATTCAGACTCATGAACCCGAAGCAGTAGACAGTGGTGCATTATTCTGTCCATAAATGCTTCGGATTCATGAGTCTGAATCTCAGGGTTCGTGGAGCAGCAGAAGGGGCGGCAGGACTTGTGTTCACGACTGTACATACGTCATGTTTCTAATTCGATGCACAAGAACAACTGTGTTTTTTACGTTTACATCTTATAAAAACAAAAATATAACGTCTTAGCACCACAATCTGCGCTACCTCGTATTCCATTGTTCATTGTCAGTCATATTGGATTTCTAGTAATAATAAACAGGTCCAACCTTCTCCCTGATCGAACACAGGTCACCACCCCAAGCGTGTACATTTACTTAGAGGCAAGTGTAATCACCCCTATACTGTACTTGAAGTACATAGTGAAGTATTTCGACTGTACCATACACTTCCTGTATTATTGTTGTAGTAACAAACATCTAATCTTGTTTATATCGGGTTGCAGGTGTTGTTTCAGTGGTGTAAACGACTCAGTTGACTATTTAACGTAACCAACACTGGGAGGATAGTTGTGGAAAGAAGAGTTTACCATCTTTTCACGCCGTAATTACGCTGTGTGGAAATCTCTATGCAGTGTGATGAAGCTCTTTTTGAGTTAAATATTTTTTAGTGAACATGCACGGAACTTTATATTGATTATTATATAGGGTGATAGACCCCCCCCCCCCCCACCAAGAAAAATGCTATATAGTGCTTTCGTCGGAAATTTATATATATATATATATATATATATATATATATATATATATATATATATATTTATAAATTTCCGACGAAAGCACTATATAGCATTTTTCTTGGTGGGGGGGGGGGGGGGGGGTCTATCACCCAATATAATAATCGATATATATTTTTTTTTTTCGATTTCATTTAGTGGGGCAGATATGATTTGGTAACTCAACTACAACCACAGCTGCCACAAGATTGTCACATCAAATTTTCTTCATTATTTAATTAAAAATACGAACATTTGGAAACTATTCATGATCCAAAATAACACTGAATAGTTTATTATTATAAAAATTCTGCCTTTGGCTTGTTTAATATTTATCCTGGCAGTGATACAGCCGAAAATAGATCCACCAATTACAATCACCGTTACATACAGCCTTCCTTTACCAAGTATTGCCAGGTAAAATTGCGAGTACGAGACCCAGGGTGAGGTCAGTGCATCTTTGGTTGACTGTACTAAATTATTTCAGATATACTGTAGTGTCAAGCTGAATATTTTCCCTGAAGCCGTAAATGGGAAAATCCAGGAATAGTGAGTGATTGCTATTGTTGTTAAGTCAGAAATAAAGAGTGAAAAGTTGTACCCACGAAGAGATCGCACTTACAAACTATACAAATTAATTATTAGAAAAGGCATAAAAATCGTCCCCTGAAGATTTCTAGGCATTTATTAGAATAAATGACGACGTACAGTAATTTGATTTCTTATGTGTAAAAACAGAGAAAATTATACTTCATTCATGTCTATGTGACATATTGCCGAAAATGTTGTTCTTATTCAGTTTAAGCAATTCGTCTGGCGGCCATCTTGGATTTTTCCCATTTACGGCTTCAGGGGAAATATTCAGCTTGACACTACATCTGAAGTCATTGAGTACATATTAAACGTAATCTTGGAGGACTGATAAAAAAACAGCAGCCAAAGAACGTCTAGCAGGGGTTCTCAACCGGGGGGGGGGAATTTCCCCCCCTCGGGTTTTCAGGGGGGTGAAAACTGATACTAATATGGAAAAAATAAAGGATTTTCAGTATTATATGCATATTATTTGGAATGCACTTTTTGAGGCAGACAATATTGGAAAGGAGGGGGAATGACATTCTGACATATGGTGAAAGGGGTTTATGGGGCAAAAAAGGTTGAGAACCACTGGTCTAGAGTGTTGGACTGTGGTCGCCAACCCTCAGATATGATGACTGGACCATGGTTGATTGATTGAGGTATAAGGGAATTGCGGGGTAAAAACACGCACAAACCTAATGAAACCTAACGTATACTTGTCTAAGCTAACCTATCCAGAGAAACCTGACCGAACCTCTGCCCCCTGGACCTCCCGGTGTGTAAACCTAACCTAACACAACAAGACAAAGGAAAAACAAAAGAACCTAAAGAAAACAAAATCTGGAAATAAAAATTAAAAACAAATCGAAAATTATAAATTTCCGACATAAACGCATGCACGTGACATAGACACTTCTGCTGATTGGTTGAGTAAGAAGTAAACACTGTATGTCCCCGCTAACTTGTACTCTCTTAAGTGAAATAAAAAAGTAAAACTAAATCGAAAAGTAATGATATCCGACGGAAATGCTATAGAATATTTTTTTTTTTTACCTCGATCTCTTTAATAATGACTATAAAGTTCCGTGGATGGTCACTAACAAAATATTAACCCTTTTTTACCCTCGTTAGCTAAAAGAATCAAACAAGTGTCAAAAATTGGGAAACGAATATTTTATGGTACGTTTGTTATTCAATTGAGGATCATGGGGAGGCAGAAACTAAGAGGGGTGACTTATTGATGTAAATTAAAAGGTGTTGTCCTCTGAGGTTTGAAAGATCTGGAGGCAGTACTGAGAGCAACTCGAAAATATTCTACTGGGTATTGTGATGTTTCAAAGTTCATAGGCATGGAATATGGTGTTTCAGTTTATATTATTGTGTTTCAGATGCGCTGTTGGCCGACCTGCAGAACAGCATCACGCCCACTTCCTCCGCGCCCACCACCCCCCATCCACCCCACAATGGTGCCGCCCACCCGCCCACCGCCGCCCATAATAACAGCTTCAACGGTCAAGAGGTAAGTACACGTTCTTTGCCGGACACACACACACACACTCACTTGATATCTACCCTGTCGACTACTACTACTACTACTACTACTACTACTTTTTTTTTTTTTTAATGGCCTCCAGCCTCCCCCAATAGCCACACCTTCGCCACCATTTAATTACCTTAATATTAAATATCCTAATACATATGTAGCTATCCTATCTGTGTTAAATTAGTTGAGCCGCAGATCTATGCGGCATTCAGTGACTGTTGCGTCGTAGTCGATATCTGCAGCAGTTGTCAGAATTGGGGCAGAAGCTCTCGTTCCCCTGAGGCAGAGCAAAGCCGACCGAAGCTACTACTACTACTATTATTATTATTATTATTATTATTATTATTATTATTAATATTATTATTATTATTGCCTACACTGTCAACTCTCTATCGTTATTATTATCAGAATCAGTTTCTTTTTGTGTACTGTACTCTCTCGTTGTTACGTAATTATGTAGTCTGATAATATTTGGCAGCTATCGTCCAGGAGCCAATGGAAGCGTTGGTGTGGTTTCCTCCCAGTAGTAATGTTTATCTGGGAGTCGATAACAATTTGTTTTATCTCGTATAATTGTTAAATGTTGCAGTAATGGTGTAGCCACTAAACTTGCTACGCTCTTAATGAACTTTGTTGTTGAAGCACAGTAATAACATCATAACAACAACTTGGAGTCAGATTTCTCCTGATACGACTTGATGCATTGTGGTGGTAGTGGTGACAGTGAGTGTGGTAGTGGCTGTGGTGGTGGTTAGTGGAAGTGGGGGTAGTGGATTGTGGTGGTAGTGGTTTGGGATGGAGGTGGTAGTGGTTGTGATGGTGGTTATGGTAGAGTTGTGGAGTTGTGGTGTTAGTGATGTGGTGATGGTAGTAGTAGGGGTGGTTGTGGTGGTGGTGGTCGTGATGGTAGTGGTATTAGTAGGAGTAGAGGTGGTGGTAATGGTTGTTGTGGTGGTAATAATAATAGTAGTTGTGGTGGTGATGATGGTAGTAGTATTAGTAGTAGTAGTGGATGTGGCGGTAGTAGTAATAGTGGTGGTGGCAGTTGTAGTGGTTGTGGTAGTGGTTGTAGTAGTAGTGGTTGTGGCGGTAGTAGTAATAGTGGTGGTGGCAGTTGTAGTGGTGGTGATGGTGGTAGTTACCTGAGCAAGTACTCCGTGTGTATTTTTTTTTAGCTTAAACAGTTTAGGTAGAAAAACACAGATACTAAATGAACAATATTGACACGGCTGGGTCAAGTGGGGTCCTGAACCCTCTTAGTGGCACACAGGTTGAGTTAGGTTAGGGTAGTTAAGTTAGGGGTAGGTTAGTTAGATTAGGTAGGTTAGGTTAGGTTAGGTTAGGGTAGTTAAGTTAGGGTTAGGTTAGTTAGATTAGGTAGGTTAGGTTAGGTTAGGTTAGGGTAGTTAAGTTAGGGTTAGGTTAGTTAGATTAGGTAGGTTAGGTTAGGTAAGAGTTAAGGTACTTAGATTTGATTAGGTTAGGTTAGAGTTAGGTTAGGTTAGGTTAGGTTAGGTTAGGTTAGGTTAGGTGGTTAGGTTAGGTGGTTAGGTTAGGATGGGTAAAGTGAAATAAGTAGGGGTCTAATCTACAGGTAATCCTCGTCCCTCCTGTCCAATAAGCCAGTGATCCCCCCCCCCTCCCCTCCCCTCTAGCTCACGGCAACACCTGGGAATTAGAGCGATAAACAAGAGGTTCCGACTCGCAAATAGACAATCAGATCCCATAAACAACCGCCCTCATCCCATAAATAAACAATCAGATCACGTAAACACTTGAGTGAAGACACGTAAACAAGTGAGGCAACTTAGTTTGGGTTAATCTCTCTCTCTCTCTCTCGTTATTTAAGAACTGTTGTAGTACTGTAGTAAATTCAACGAAAAATGACAAAGATGACCTTTACAACTTCCCTAAACCAACTGTCCCTTGAACACTTCCCTTGGCACCAACAGTGACTGGAGGGTGTGTGTGTGTGTGTGTGTGGTAAAAGGAACGGCTCTTATAACGCTCTGGAGGGGGTGGGAGGCTCAGGTCTGTGCATGTACTGGTAATACACTTCCTTTCGGTTCTTAAGTTTCTGACGTCGCTGTACTCTTCATTGTTGTGGGTGGATCAGACAATGTATCCAGTTACAGAAGAGACTCGTTGCTGTTTTAATGCTACTTGGATCACAGTCGTTCTATGTTAATTAAAACGAGGAAATAAGGTGCGTTGTTACCTTACTTATTACCAAGAAAATTCAACTTAGTATCTTTTGAGAGGGGTGTTGTTTCATGACCTTTTATTGGAAGAAAATCGAGTGTATGATTCCATCTTTATGTCTTACTTCATGTGAGACAGAGTGATTCATTGTCACGCGGGCCTAAGTTTCATTTTTTATTTTTATTTTTAATTAGAGGAACCTGTTTGTCCTGTAGTAGTCTGAATATAGTTATGGGGGAGGAACAGGTATCGGGGTCAAATATTTCACATTTCGGCCGGTAAAGTGACATGTTTAGTGTGATATAGTCAGGGAAAAGTGTTTCTGTACCCCCTGTGACATCCCCAGTCAAGATGTGGCAGTGTCGCAGTAGTAATGATGAATGGGGATTTGACTAATGTCTCCTGGATCGCGCTTCGGGTTATCCCTTGTAGGCGTATATGGATATGGACTCAGGCATGATCCGTACAGTATATTGACTGGGGATATCACAAGGGTATAGGAACACCCTCCCCCTCACTGTACCAGAAACAAGTTTAGGCGGGTGAATATACTGTACCACATGATCGTCCATTTTGAAGAACTGGCCTGTTTGAGTCGATTATTAGAAGGACCATCAATATGTGAGCCCTACGCTGTCGCTCAACTATTAAACCTGAGTAAACAGTTAGGGGCTATTTCGTCGTGCCGTCCCACGATAACTAACACCAGTGCCACTGTATACGAAACAGACTTGGTGTGTGTGTGTGTGTACCTCAGACGAGTATGATAATCAGTAGCTTGTGTGTCCTTATTTCGTTGAGCTGATTAAAATTCACTTGTCTTTTTCTACTTTAGTAACATTAACTGTCGATTTCAACATTTTATTTTGTAAAAGAAAATATATTTTTATTTTGTATACAATCTTTTCAGTCATAACGTGTCCAACATACTGTTATTATCTTATCAATTGTTCCCGCCTCTAGTGTTGTTGATGAGAGTGAGCAGTGTGGGTGTAGTGGAGCAGGTGGCAGTGTGTTGTGAAGACCACCGGATGTGGACATTGCTCTCTACATTCCTCACTCCTTATTTTATTGACTTTGAAATATAAAGAAAAAAAAAAAACAACAAGAGTGAAATGTTCTAATGTGATGTATAATAAGTATTTGCGTGTTGCTCAAGATTACCGTCCGTCCATGGAGTGTGGGCTTGTTAGGGGGGGTCCCGTGCTGTGGAGCAATAAAAAGTGAAGGGGGACTACACCATACAACAGTGTCATTAACACTGTCGTCAACATGTTGGAAAAAAGAAGCAAGTTGGGAAATAATCACATATTCCATCAACAGTCAGTTTACTGACATATATTTAAATTGGCAACAATGTTCCCAACAGTAATGTAACCAACATTTTGTATAATTTCACAATCATGTGACAACACAGTTATCGACAACGTTGTGTTGGCGGGGGGTCACGTTTAGAGTTACTGTACAGCAGTTGTCGGGGGAGGAGGAGCGCCAATTTTCAGTAACTCTGTCTCACGGTACATACCAATCCTTCTGAGATAATTTTTCATTCTATTTTATTTTTATCAAGTAAGACAAGTCAAACAAAGCAGAAGAGTAGGTAGTAGTAGGCAGCTACCAAACAGGGAGGTGCTGCGCCGACGAAGAAGATACTGGAAGCATAATGTAGTGTCTAAATGGTAGGCCTGCTGCTATGTGGCATCCACGAAAATTGTGACCAAGTCCAGGTTGCTCGATTGGCTTTCTGCGGGTCTCAATTGTTTCTATCACTTTGATAACACTATCATGCCATTTCATTTCACAATATTGATCTTTTTTTTTATGGTCTTTCTTATATTATTATTATTATTATTATTATTATTATTATTATTATTATTATTATATTTTCGCCCCCAGACCCCTGATGTGGGTCATTGACATGTGCCAGGGGACCTAATCCCATTAAAAAAAAATTATATATATATATATATATATATATATATATATTATTATGTCATGTAAATCACAATGAAAACGTTGGGATAGATAAATCTTGATTACAATCACACGGGAGAATGGAAACAACGGAGACTTAGCTTTCGTCTTTACTAAAGGACATTTCAGAGGCAACTGGATACACATGGACAGAGAGAGGCTTAAATATACAGGGTGACCTTAAAACATGAGGTTCAGGTCATAATGATGGACATCCACTAATCCACACACAACACACACGTAGAGGAGCTTAAGAGAAGGGTGGTGAACGGACTAACCAGGTAAGAGTCAGAAAAAGGGACCACAAAATAACTATCCTACACATCTAGACATTATGACGACCTCTGGAGTTTTTAAGGTAACCCTGTTATATTTAAGACCTCTCTCTGTCCATGTAATCCAGTTGCCTTTTCCTTTTTTGAAGATGTCTGAATAAGACGAAAGCTAAGGGTACTCCGTTGTTTCCATTATCCCGTGTGATTTTATCAAGATAAGATATATATATATATATATATATATAGTATTATATCTATATATATATATATATATATATATATAATATAGTCGCGGTATAACTTCTTCAGTTGGTCTTTGAAGTTTTAGGATATTTTCATGTTAAGTCTTTAGGGGAGAATTTAAATGATTTTTGCACCACGATGACTCATTTTTAATATTGTATAATACCTATTTTGTGAAACATGTACGTGATGACGGTGTAGTGTAAGTGTTAATGAATGATGATGTAGATGGTAAGTTTGTACGTCATTATTGGACCAATAATGATGACGCGTTGGGAAAACCTGCGTCACAGATATGTACATGGGCCGGCCGGCATAGACCTGTGTGCTGAAGTTTGTCAGGGAGTCCGAATGATGTGTCGTACAGGGCTTGAGGATTACTCCATGTCCGTGAATGAGTGTCGTACAGGTGCTTGAGGGATAGTCCAATGTCCGTGATGAGTGTTGGTAAAGGTGCCTTGAGGGATACGTCACTGTCGAGATGAGTGTCGTACAGGGTGCTTGAGGATAGTCCATGTCCGTGATAAGGTCTTACCCAGGTGCATGAGGGGATACGTCATGTCCGTGATGAGTGTTGTACAGGTGCTTGAGGTGATACGTCCTGTCCGTGATGAGTGTCGTACAGGTGCTTGAGGATACGCCCATGCCGTTATGAGTGAGTTGTACAGGGGCTTGAAGGGATACGTCCATGTCCGTGCATGAGTGTCGTACATGTGCCCTGAGGGATACGTCCATGTGCCGTGATGAGTGTTGTAAAGTGCTTGATGGATACGTCCAGTCCGTGTGTGAGTGAGTAAGGTGCTTGAGGGATACGTCCATGTCCGTGATGAGTGTTGTACAGGTGCTTGAGGGATACGTCCATGTCCGTGATAAGTGTCTTACAGGTGCTTGAGGGATACGTCCATGTCCGTGGTGTGTGTCGTACAGGTGCTTGAGGGATACGTCCATGTCCGTGATGAGTGTCGTACAGGTGCTTGAGGGATACGTCCATGTCCGTGATGAGTGTCGTACAGGTGCTTGAGGGATACGTCCATGTCCGTGATGAGTGTTGTACAGGTGCTTGAGGGATACGTCCATGTCCGTGATGAGTGTTGTACAGGTGCTTGAGGGATACGTCCATGTCCGTGATGAGTGTTGTACAGGTGTTTGAGGGATACGTCCATGTCCGTGATGAGTGTCGTACAGGTGCTTGAGGGATACGTCCATGTCCGTGGTGAGTGTCGTACAGGTGCTTGAGGGATACGTCCATGTCCGTGATGAGTGTTGTACAGGTGCTTGAGGGATACGTCCATGTCCGTGATGAGTGTTGTACAGGTGTTTGAGGGATACGTCCATGTCCGTGATGAGTGTTGTACAGGTGCTTGAGGGATACGTCCATGTCCGTGATGAGTGTCGTACAGGTGCCTGAGGGATACGTCCATGTCCGTGATGAGTGTCGTACAGGTGCTTGAGGGATACGTCCATGTCCGTGATGAGTGCCGTACAGGTGCTTGAGGGATACGTCCATGTCCGTGATGTGTCGTACAGGTGCTTGAGGGATACGTCCATGTCCGTGGTGTGTGTCGTACAGGTGCTTGAGGGATACGTCCATGTCCGTGATGAGTGTCGTACAGGTGCTTGAGGGATACGTCCATGTCCGTGATGAGTGTCGTACAGGTGCTTGAGGGATACGTCCATGTCCGTGATGAGTGTTGTACAGGTGCTTGAGGGATACGTCCATGTCCGTGATGAGTGTTGTACAGGTGCTTGAGGGATACGTCCATGTCCGTGATGAGTGTCGTACAGGTGCTTGAGGGATACGTCCATGTCCGTGATGAGTGTCGTACAGGTGCTTGAGGGATACGTCCATGTCCGTGATGAGTGTCGTACAGGTGCCTGAGGGATACGTCCATGTCCGTGATGAGTGTCGTACAGGTGCCTGAGGGATACGTCCATGTCCGTGATGAGTGTCGTACAGGTGCTTGACGGATACGTCCATGTCCGTGATGAGTGTTGTACAGGTGCTTGAGGGATACGTCCATGTCCGTGATGAGTGTCGTACAGGTGCTTGAGGGATACGTCCATGTCCGTGATGAGTGTCGTACAGGTGCTTGAGGGATACGTCCATGTCCGTGATGAGTGTTGTACAGGTGCTTGAGGGATACGTCCATGTCCGTGATGAGTGTTGTACAGGTGCTTGAGGGATACGTCCATGTCCGTGATGAGTGTTGTACAGGTGCTTGAGGGATACGTCCATGTCCGTGATGAGTGTTGTACAGGTGCTTGAGGGATACGTCCATGTCCGTGATGAGTGTTGTACAGGTGCTTGAGGGATACGTCCATGTCCGTGATGAGTGTTGTACAGGTGCTTGAGGGATACGTCCATGTCCGTGATGAGTGTCGTACAGGTGCTTGAGGGATACGTCCATGTCCGTGATGAGTGTCGTACAGGTGCTTGAGGGATACGTCCATGTCCGTGATGAGTGTCGTACAGGTGCTTGAGGGATACGTCCATGTCCGTGATGAGTGTCGTACAGGTGCTTGAGGGATACGTCCATGTCCGTGATGAGTGTTGTACAGGTGCTTGAGGGATACGTCCATGTCCGTGATGAGTGTTGTACAGGTGCTTGAGGGATACGTCCATGTCCGTGATGAGTGTCGTACAGGTGCTTGAGGGATACGTCCATGTCCGTGATGAGTGTCGTACAGGTGCTTGAGGGATACGTCCATGTCCGTGATTAAAGACACAACCACTGTATGGGCTCTCGGGGTCAATATTTACATACCAAACGCTATAACATTTTCCGCTCTACTGTGTCGCCTTGGACAGAATTACATAGTTAGGGTTAGGTTAGGTTAGGTTGGGTATTAGTTTTAAGTTAGGTTGTATTAGGTTAAGTTTGGTTTGCTTAGGTTACGTTATGTTGGGTTACGTTGGTCTCATAGTAAGTTGGATTAGATCAAGTTAGGTTAGGTTACGTTAGGATTTGTTTAAGTTAGGTTGTGTTAGATTAAGTTAGGTTGTGTTAGATTAAGTTAGGTTTGGTTAGGTTGCATTTTGTTGGGTTACGTTGGTCTTATATTAAGCTGGGTTTAGATTAAGTTAGGTTAGATCAAGTTATGTCAGATTAGGCTAACACTGACATCCCTTCGCTTAGGCCATAACACACCCCAGCACCTGTGTATACTGACGGGCTAATTAGTTCAATATTAGACTCATTACCTACTTCCCTCCCTCTCAGTCCCTCTCGCCTACCCCCCCCCCCCTCCATCCTCTCACCTGTCCCAATGCCTCTCACCCCTTCAGTTCCTCTTAGCTCCATCAATCCCTCTCTCTCACCTCCCTCTCACCTCCTACCCTCAATACCTCTTACCTCCCTCCCTCCCTCCCGTCTTCCCTCCCTCCGTCTAATATCCCTCCCACTCCCTTCCTCTCGTCCTCCCCCCCCCTCCTTCCTTTACACTTCTTCTCCCCTTTCCTCCCTTCCTCTCCTTTGATCCCTTCCTCTCCTTCCCTTCTTCCTTTACACTTCCCCCTTCCCTCCTTTAATATTCCCACCCCCCCTCCCCCTCCCCTAACCCTCCCCCCTCCCCCTCCTCTAACCCCCCCCCCCCCGCCATGAAGTGTCACGCTGTTAACCATCTTTCACTGTCAACCTTTATTATTTTTTTCGCCTTTGGCTGAACTTAAAAGAATTTATACGTAACAACTACTGATGATGCTTTAAGTCCGTCCGTCCGTCCGTCCGTGGTGTTCTTGGTGGTGGTGGTGGGGAGGAGTCACGTGTTGCGAGGGACACTGTTGGAGGGTAAGGGTGGTGATGGTGGGGAGGAGTCACGTGTTGCGAGGGACACTGTTGGAGAGTAAAGTTGGAGATGGTGGTGATGGTGGGGAGGAGTCACGTGTTGCGAGGGACACTGTTGGAGGGTAAGGGTGGTGATGGTGGGGAGGAGTCACGTGTTGCGAGGGACACTGTTGGAGAGTAAAGTTGGAGATGGTGGTGATGGTGGGGAGGAGTCACTTACCTGGAATCCTAGGTGGCGGTGATGGTGGTATGATGCTTATGATAATGATGATATGATGATGATGATATGATGACAATGATGATGATGATATGATGACAGTGATGATGACGATATGATGATGATATGATGACAGTGATGATGACGATATGATGATGATGATATGATGACAGTGATGATGACGATATGATGATGATGATATGATGACAGTGATGATGACGATATGATGATGATGATGATGATGATAAATACAATAAATTACAGACATTAACTGTACCTAGCAGATTATACGTTATTGTATTCTCTCCCTCACTCCACACACCTCACTCCCTCACTCCACACACTTCTCTCCCTCACTCCACACACTTCTCTCCCTCACTCCACACACCTCACTCCCTCACTCCACACACTTCTCTCCCTCACTCCACACACCTCTCTCCCTCACTCCACACACTTCTCTCCCTCACTCCACACACTTCTCTCCCTCACTCCACACACCTCACTCCCTCACTCCACACACTTCTCTCCCTCACTCCACACACCTCTCTCCCTCACTCCACACACCTCACTCCCTCACTCCACACACCTCACTCCCTCACTCCACACACTTCTCTCCCTCACTCCACACACTTCACTCCCTCACTCCACACACTTCTCTCCTTCACTGCACATTTCTCTCCCCCACTCCACACACTTCTCTCCCCCACTCCACACACTTCTCTCCCTCACTCCACACACTTCTCTCCCTCACTCCACACACTTCTCTCCCTCACTCCACACACTTCTCTCCCTCACTCCACACACTTCTCTCCCTCACTCCACATACTTCTCTCCCTCACTCCACACACCTCACTCCCTCACTCCACACACTTCTCTCCCTCACTCCACACACCTCACTCCCTCACTCCACATACTTCTCTCCCTCACTCCACACACCTCACTCCCTCACTCCACACACTTCTCTCCCTCACTCCACACCTCACTCCCTCACTCCGCATACTTCTCTCCCTCACTCCACACACCTCACTCCCTCACTCCACATACTTCTCTCCCTCACTCCACACACCTCACTCCCTCACTCCACACACTTCTCTCCCTCACTCCACACACTTCACTCCCTCACTCCACACACTTCACTCCCTCACTCCACACACCTCACTCCCTCACTCCACACACTTCTCTCCCTCACTCCACACACTTCTCTCCCTCACTCCACACACTTCTCTCCCTCACTCCACACACCTCACTCCCACACTCCACACACTTCTCTCCCTCACTCCACACACTCCACACACCTCACTCCACACACTTCTATCCCTCACTCCACACACTTCTCTCCCTCACGCCACACACTTCTCTCCCTCACTCCACACACTTCTCTCTCTCACTCCACACACTTCTCTCCCTCACTCCACACACCTCACTCCACACACCTCACTCCCACACTCCCACTGTTGCCATAAGACTACAGTATATCATTGGCCTGAAAACGTTTATGTGTACGAATGCGTCTTCGTCACGATGGTGTACGTCACGGTGATGTACGTCACGGTGATGTACGTCACGGTGGTGTACGTCACGGTGGTGTACGTCACGGTGGTGTACGTCACGGTGGTGTACGTCACGGTGGTGTACGTCATGGTGGTGTACGCCACGGTGGTGTACGTCACGGTGGTGTACGTCATGGTGGTGTACGTCACGGTGGTGTACGTCATGGTGGTGTACGTCATGGTGGTGTACGTCACGGTGGTGTACGTCACGGTGGTGTACGTCACGGTGGTGTACGTCACGGTGGTGTATGTCACGGTGGTGTATGTCACGGTGGTGTACGTCACGGTGATGTACGTCACGGTGGTGTACGT
>CAUDMG010003653.1:970000-972500 GCA_958450375.1 Homarus gammarus | reverse complement strand
ATAAAGTACCTGCATGCCTCTCCCATCACCACCCTTCATCATAGCTCCCTCCCCCATTTCACTTTCACCATCCCCCACTCTGACTTCACCATTTTTTGTCACTACAACCACCTCCCTTTCACCATAGTCCTCCACTGCACCACCCTTCACCATAGCTCCCTCCCTGTCACCATCTTTTCTCTTCACCGCCTCTGTGTATCACCAATCACCACTACTGTATCACCCATCACCACTAATGTATCACCCATCACCACCACCACTGTATCCCCCATCACCACTATCCCCCACACACTACTACTGTATCACCCGTCACCACTGTATCACCCATCACTACTGTATCACCCATTACTAGCACCTTATCACCCATCACCACAACTGTATCCCCCATCACAACTAATGTATCACCCATCACCACCACCACCATTGTATCCCCATCACCACCACTGTATCCCCCATCACCACTATCCCCCACACACTACTACTGTATCACCCGTCACCACTGTATCACCCATCACTACTGTATCACCCATTATTAGCATATCACCCATCACCACCACTCACCCATCACCACAACTGTATCACCCATCACCACTAATGTACCACCCATCACCCCCACTGTATCCCCCATCACCACCACTGTATCACCTATCACCACTAATGTATCACCCATCACCACCACTGTATCCCCCATCACCACCACTGTATCCCCATCACCACCACAGTATCACCCATCACCACTAATGTATCACCCATCACCACCACTGTATCCCCCATCACCACCACTGTATCCCCCATCACCACCACTGTATCCCCCATCACCACTAATGTATCCCCCATCACCACCACTGTATCACCCATCACCACTAATGTATCGCCCATCACCACCACTGTATCCCCCATCACCACCACTGTATCACCCATCACCACTAATGTATCACCCATCACCACGACCACTGTATCCCCCATCACTACTACTATATCACCCGTCACCACTGTATCACCCATCACTAGCACCGTACCACCCATCACCACCACTGTATCCCCCATCACCACCACTGTATCCCCCATCACCACCACTGTATCACCCATCACCACTAATGTATCGCCCATCACCACCACTGTATCCCCCATCACCACCACTGTATCCCCCATCACTACTACTATATCACTCATCACTAGCACCGTATCCCCCATCACCACTAATGTATCACCACCACCACTGTATCCCCCATCACCACCACTATCACCCATCACCACTAATGTATCACCACCACCACTGTATCCCCCATCACCACCACTGTATCCCCCATCACCACCACTGTATCCCCCATCACTACTACTATATCACCCATCACTAGCACCGTATCCCCCATCACCACTAATGTATCACCACCACCACTGTATCCCCCATCACCACCACTATCACCCATCACCACTAATGTATCACCACCACCACTGTATCCCCCATCACCAGCACTGTATCACCCATCACCACTAATGTATCACCCATCACCACCACCACTGTATCCCCCATCACCACTAATGTATCACCCATCACCACCACTGTATCCCCATCACCACCACTGTATCCCCCATCACTACTACTGTATCACCCATCACCACTATATCACCCATCACCACCACCGTATTAGCCATCACCACCACTGTATCCCCCATCACCACTAATGTATCACCCATCACCACCACCACCACTGTATCCCCATCACTACTACTGTATCCCCCATCACCACCATTGTATCACTCATCACTACTACTGTATCCCCAATCACCATCATTATATCCCCTATCACCATCACTGTATCACCCATTACCACTGTATCACTACCACTGTGTCCCCATCATCACCACTGTATCACCACCACTGTATCCCCCATCACCACTACTGTATCACCACCACTGTATCCCCCATCACCACCACTATATCACCCATTACCACTGTATCCCCCATCACCACCACTGTATCACCACTACTATATCACCCATTACCATTGTATCACCACCACTGTATCACCCATTACCATTGTATCACCACCACTGTATCCCCCATCATCACCACTGTATCACCACCACTGTATCCCCCACCACCACCACTGTATCACCATCACTGTATCCCCCATCACCACTACTGTATCACCATCACTGTATCCCCCATCACCACCATTGTATTCCACATCACCACTACTGTATCACCACCACTGTATCCCCCATCACCACCACTGTATCACCCATCACAACTATTTTATTACCCATCACCACCACCGTATTAACCATCACCACCACTGTATCACCATCAATGTATCCCCCATCACCACCACTGTATCACCCATCACCACCACCGTATTAGCCTTCACCACCACTGTATCACCCCTCGCCATCACTGTATCACCATCACTGTATCCCCATCACTGTATCACCATCACTGTATCCCCACCACTGTATCACCATCACTGTATCCCCATCACTGTATCCCCCAACACCA